>QEPC01014514.1:151402-163746 GCA_003113815.1 Sphenodon punctatus | reverse complement strand
AGAAAGAGAGAGAGAGAGAGAGAGAGAGAGAGGGGGGTGGGGGTGGGGGGGGGCACTATGGGTGTCAGGCATTGGGAGGGAGGGAAAGCACCTCAGAAGCATAGCAGCAGTAGCCCAGATTGAGGAGGAGAACCCCCATCCCAAGACTGCCCCTGGCATGGGATGGCACGTGCCACTGCACCATAAATCCTTATCCAGTGGCAGCTCGGGGAATCCCAGCAGTGGAAGGTTCACCATGATGAACAAAAACTGCTCCACCAACTTGGCCTCCAGTCTCAGGTGGTGTGGGGAGCAAATGTCCCCCACCATAGAGAACACCCGCTCCCTGCGGACACTGGTTGATGGGCAGACCAGTATATCCTTGGCGACTTTTGACAGGGCCAGCCACATGTTGGCCTTGCTGGCCCAGTAGGCCAAGGGATCACTGCTGGGATCGATGCATGGCTCCTCCTCCAGGTAGGTCTCCACGGCTGCTGAGGCACCATTGTACTCCCTCTGGTAGCTTTGCCTGGACAGCACCTCCACCATTGCCCTCAGTCACACAGCTTGCCCTATTGTGGAGGACCCCATGCTCCCCAGAGTGGCCTGCACATAGGCTGAGCTGCTTCTGCTTCTGCTGTCGGCAATAGGGGTGCTGCTGCTGGTGCTGCTACCGCTAGGTTTGGGGGCAGGGATAGACCCAGCTGGCTGAAAAGGGTGGCTGCTCCTACTCCCATCATCACCAGGGGCATCCTGCTGCATTGCCTGCTCTGCCTGCCAGACCCTTTCCACCAGGTCACCCTTCCAGTGGCCATAGAGCTGGGTCTGGTGTGCCATGCTGCCCTTGACCCTGGGGTCCAGCATGGTTGCCAGGACATATTCCTCCTGTTGCAGGAGCTCATCAAACCGTGCGTTCAGCCCTGCCTTCAGCTGCCGCACCAGGTCAAGCAGCTCATCGGTCAGCTTCCTGCCCTGAGGGCCACAATCCCACCACCTGAGAATCTCATCCAGTCACCTGTGGAGACTCTGGACCAGAGGGGTCACCTGACTGAGGGTGGTGGTGGAGCTGCTCACAGTCTCCATCACAACCAGGAACGGTCTGAGTATGAAGACTGTGTGAGCCAGGATCTCCCATTCCACCCCATTGTACCCTGGAGGTACCCCGCTGTCCGTCACCAGTTGAACCTGATGCAAGGCGGCTTTCTGCTCGAGAAGCCGCTTGAGCATCAGGAAGGTGGAATTCCATCGTGTGGAGACATCCTGGATGAGCTGGCGCACTGGGGAGCCTTGCTTGGCCTGCTTGGCCCAAAGGAACTTGCTGCCCTTCATGCTCCAGTTAAAGAAACCCACCAGGTTCCTCCCCTGCTCGATCAGGGAGCTAAGGGTGCCTGCCCCAATCCTTTTATCCTCCAAGTCCAGAGCATCTGTGACCACCAGGTGAAGGGTGTGTGTGGCGCAAGGAATGCTGGTGAAGCCCCCATCATGGACTGCCTTCAGTATATTGGCCACGTTGTCTGTCACCACACACCCCTTGGTGAAGGGTGCACCTGGAGTAACCCACTCCCTCACCATGGTGGTCAGGGCTGCCTCAATGTTGCTAAAAGTGTGGGGGCTGTCCATTACTTGTGCCTGAAGCAGGGCCCACCTATACCCTGCTTCAGGGCCCCTCCTGCCACTGGCAAATTCTGCCTCTGCCGGGTCCTGCCACCAGTGCGCCGTCACTGCCAGATATGCATGCTGCACATTTCTACTGGACCACAGGTCTGTGGTGAAGTGTATGGTGGCACCTCCAGCCTTTGCCAGCTGCTCCCTCACCCGCTCCTTCAAAGTCCTGTACAGGTCTGGCACCACATTCCGACTGATGGTGGTGCAGGACGGAAGCTTAAACTGGGGGGCCAGGAACCCAATCAGCCAACTGAACCCCTTTTCCTCTACAATGGAGAAGGGCTGCCCATCGAGCACAATCATTTTGCCCAACAGGCTCCTGGCTTTCACTTGAAAGCCACGCTGCCCTTCAGCTGCCGATGGCCTTGGCAGCTGCCTACCCTAGCAGGAATACTGCTCCTGCTGCTACAGGCAGCAGTTGGTGCAGGACGCTTGCCCGCTGAAGGAGGTGGGCAACTGGCCGGCATGGCTTCTGTAGTCGGTAACCCACTGGCATCCACTGCCCCTGCCTGCCCACTTAGCAGCAGAGTGCTGTGGCATGACATCAGGTGCCTCGCCATGGCAGTTGTCCCAAGGTTGCTGAGCACCTGCCCATGCTTCTCCAGCTTACTGCTCACAGTGCATTGCACCTCCCTGGGATCATCTGCCCGCAGCAGCTTAAAATGTGCCCAGACATAGGATTTCTCCCCCCCCCCCCGCCGCCTTCTGGCCCACCCTGGGTGACACACTGCTGCCACCACTGCTGGGAGGGGCAGAACTTGGTGGCAGCAATGACACAGCTCTGGTAGGAGGGACAGCCATTGCCTCAGCTCCAGACATCTTCTCTGAGGGACTAGTGTCTTCTTCTGCCTCACTGTCCCCAATCATTGTGATGTCCTGTGAAGGGGAGTACTGGGACCCTGAGGCTTGACCACCCACCATGCTACTGCCACTCTCCCTGTGCCCCCTATAGCTGCTACTGCTGCTGCTACTCCTCTCCCTGATGCCATTGCTCGGGGATCAGGCCATGACTCTAGCAGCCAGGGTGGGAGCCACCAGCCCTGGACTGCTGGGGATTGCCTCGACAATGGGGGACATTGGTGGCCCTGGACGGAAGCAGCATCTGCTCCTGCAGCCACAGCCTCATGTACTACAGGCCTTCCAGTACCCTGCATGCCACTGGAGGACGCTGGCAGGAGGCACCACTGAACCACCCCCAGACTAGTGCCACTGCTGGGAGACTCTGAACCCTGTCTCCCAAAATCAGGCCTGTGAAGCTTGGGGAGTGGTAATGGGCTCTGGCTGCTGCTGCGGCCACTCCTCTGGCACGGCCCCTACCACCACCTCTGCCATGTGCCCCATTTCCCACCTTACGGGCAGCAGACTGGCCTTTCCTGCTTCCCTTCTCCATGTCTTCCAAGTCAAAGAATACACAGCACACAAAGATTTTATTTTTTAAAATTTTATTATTCAAATTGGACCATTTTTCTCTTCCAAAACAGGGTGGGCTAGAATGATGAAACCTTCTCCCATTGGTCCAGCTCAGTCAGTTGAGTGGTTTGAGGGGTCAGATGACCCTCATCCAAGGACCTTGCAGGATCGGGGAGGGGGAGCGCCTTTGACTCCGCCCCACCCTGACCCGCAAGTGGATCCACCAATCACACGTAAGGACCTTCCAAGGTCAGGGTGGGGGCTGAAACTTTCAGTTCCACCCCCACCCCTGACCTGGAAACATGACATGCTTCTACGTCACTTCCACCCCTCATGTGAGACTTCCGGGAAGCCAGTAAACGTCTGGGGTCAGCGTAAGGACCTTCCAGGATCATGGAGGGGACTGGAACCTTCAGTTCCACCCCCCACTCCTGACCCGGAAGCATTACCTGCTTGTACGCTACTTCCACCTAACATGGCACTTCCGTCCCCAGGAGCTACCTCACTTCCGCTTCCGGCTACATCACATCCACTGCTGGCATGTCACTTCCGCGTCTGGCCACTTCACAATTCACATTCGCTTCTGGTCACGTGCGTATGATGTCATGAATATGAAAATTAAGCCCTGCCCACTTCATTAGTATTAAAAGTGTACCCTTATACTACTTGCCTCCTCTCTCTACCCCTTTCTCTCCCCTCGTGCCTCTGGCGCAAATCCCACTCTCATGCTGATTTCCTTCACTTCAAATGCTTTTACTCCTCCCTTACTTCTGCTATCTCCCTCGCTAGCAGGGCCGTCCCCAGACATGTGCCACATGTGCGGCCGCACATGGCCCCGCCGCCAGCTGGGGCCCCGCACTTGCCTGGCTGGACAGCAGGCTGCAGCCAGCTTCTCCCCCAGAAAGTGATTCTTCCTCCCCTCCCTGGCTCCAGACCCCATTCCTCACCTGCCTCTGCCTTCTAGTAGTGCTGCAGCTGCAGTAGCAGTAGCAGCATCAGCAGCAGCAGCAGCGGGGACACTGGATCAGGCTGGGAGATAAGGCTGTTTACAAACAGCTCCTCCCCACATGCTGATCAGAAGGTTGCTACCTTGTAAAGAAGGTTCTTCGAGATGGCTCCCAACATTCTCACAACTGGGTTGTGCGCGCTCACCCTGTTCAAATAATAGACCACATGATGGTCTTGAGCTCCTCTGGTATAAAAAGAACCCTCCCCCTCTGAATGACAGTTCCTTTCAACCCTTTCTAGAAATATAAGAAAAGAATTCCATGCGGGGCTGGAAGGGTGGGTGTTGTGAGAATGTTCGGAGCCATCTCAAAGAACCTTGTTTGCAAGGTAGCAACCTTCTGTTCTTCTTCGAGTGGCTCCTCACATGATATTTTTACATGGCTCCGCCGGGTGGGGAGTCCGTGGGCGCGCCAGTGCATGGATGGGGCATGCACACAGCTGCACACACATCCCCACTCACCCACCACTCATCCACACCCACATAGTAACCACCATTTCCCCCGGTTGCTCCGTGCGTGGGGATGAGTGGGGGGGTGAGTGGGGATGCGTGTTAGGCGAGCGCGCACGCACCCCCACTCACCATGGGCGCGTGCACCACGTCATTCACATGGGGTTCCCCCACCCATGAACACACAGAAATCTGCGTGTTTACGGCTGGGAGGAGAGACCCGTGTAAAAAGGGCCACATTCTCACAACTGTCTTACTTATACTATCTTAGGTAGGAATTTAGGATGTAAAGCAATATCTATTCTGTCTTGGAAAATAAATCTGCAAATATGGTTCTGAGATTATTATGGCTGCTATTTCACTAACTCTTCTTAATGAAGTTATTGCTAACAGGAATACTGTCTTTAAACCCGCACCCCATAACCAGTTCATTTGCACCCCCATATAATCAATTCACGCTGCCCCGTGGGCACAAATTAAATGGTTATGGGTGGGGGCAGCGTGAATAGATTATATGGGGTCGGGGGCATAAATAAACTGGTTATGGGGTGGGGGCAGCATGAACTGATTATGGGGGCACAACTGAACTGGTTATATGTTTTTTTTCATGGCATAATGCGCTTATTAAGCTAGCTGCATTTTGGGTGTCTTGTGTATGTGATAGCAGCACCTCTGGACTGGTCACACCGCATGCGTGTACAAGGCACAGGCGACACTGGCAGCAAGAAGCAACAGGCCCTGGAGACCAGACTGGCTAAACTCACCCCCTGGCCCCGCCTCCAGTCAGGCAGTGGACGCAGTCAGTCTCTCTGTGCCTGTGTCACTGCCCGCTTGGCTGCCCCTGCAGTGGAACCACTCCTGGGGAGTGGTGGTAGACACTCGGCTTGGGAGCAGGGGAAGCATTAGGAGGCCATGCTTCTCCATGGTTGATCGGAGAGGTGAAGAATGGGAATCCTTCCTGTCCAGAGGGAGTAAGTTTTATGTAAATGTATACATTTGCATAATTAGGTGGTGCCTAAGTATGCAAATTAGGCCCCGCACCAAGACTTCACACATGGCCTCACAAACCCTGGGGCCGGCCCTGCTTGATAGACAGCATTACTATGCCTCCCACATTGAGTCCTATTCTCAGGAGCCTCATCACCTTTTCTCCACCTTTGACTTCCTCCTCAAGCCTCCTTGTCCTCCTCCTCTCTTTTCGCTTTCTGCTCAGGATCTCGCTTCCTTCTTCACCTCCAAGATAGACAAGTTCCACCTCGACATAGCTTCCCACTCCTCTCCTATTCCTACTCCATCCCCTCTCCCTCCTCCCCCTCCTTCTCTCCTATCCTCCTTCTCTTCCACCTTCCTTGTGGAAATATCCTCCCCGCGCTCCTCCTCCAACCCATGCACTTGCCCCTTTGACCCCATCTGCTCCCGCTTCCTGACCTCCATTGCTTCCACTGTCACCCCTTCCGTCCTGCACATCATCAACCTTTCCTCTCTACTGGCTCCTTCCCATCTGCCTTCAAACATGCCACTGTCTCTCCTATCCTCAAAGTAGGATAGGATGGGGTCAAAGGTGTCAGAGGGGACTCTTGACTCCTTTGACCCTTCTAGCTACCATCCTGTCTCACACCTTCCTTTCGCTTCCAAGCTTCTTGAACATGTTGTCTACTTCTGCTGTCTCAACTTCCTCTCCACCAACTCCTCCCTTGACCCCCTTCAATCTGTCTTCCAACCCTTCACTCTACTGAAACTGCTCTCACTAAGATCACCAATGATCTTCTTGTGATTACATCGAATCATCTCTACTCCATTCTTGTTCTCCTTGACCTCTCTGCTGCTTTCAAAACTGTTGACCACTCACTCTCACTGGACTGACTTCACTCCCTTGGCTTCTGTGACTCCGTCCTCGACTGGTTCTCCTCCTACCTCTCTGACCGCTCCTTCAATATGTCTCTTGCCAACTTGACTTCCTCCTCCTTTCCCCTCTCTGTTGGTGTTCCCCAAGGCTCCGTCCTTGGCCCTCTCCTCTTCTCTAGCTATACCCTGTCCCTAGGCAAACTCATTGCTTCCCATGGCTTCCAATATCACCTCTATGCTGATGACACTCAAGTCTCTCTCTCTACTCCTTCTCTCTCTCCATCTGTTCAAGCTCACCTCACCAGTTGTCTCTCTGATATCTCTACCTGGATGTCTCAACGTTAACTCAAATTCAACATGGCTAAAACTGAACTCCTTATCTCCACCCCCCATCCTTCCCCTCCCTCCTCCCTGTTGATCCTTATCAATAGAGTCACCATCCTTCCCATTCCCCAAGCCCATAGCTTAGGCTTCATCTTTGACTCACCCCTTTATTTTAAACCCTACATCGACTCTTTTGCCAAATCCTGTCACTTCTCCCTCCAAAACATTGCTAGGATTTGCCCTTTTCTCTCTGTCTCCTCTGCCAAAACCCGTGTTCACACCGTGGTCATCTCTCACCTCAATTACTGTAACCTTCTCACTGGCCTCCCCTGCTCTCACCTTTCTTCCCTTATCTCCATCCAGAACTCTGCTGCCAGGGTCATCCACCTCACCTGTTGCTTCGACCACGTGCAGCTCCTCTTCTCTTCACTGGTTCCCCTTCCTGAGAAAATCCTGCACAAGCTCCTAGTCTTCACCCATAAAGCTCTTCACAACCTTACTCCCCCCTACCTCTCTGCACTAATTTCCCTCTACTCCAATCTGTGAACTCTGCTCCTCTTCTGTCCCCTCTCTCACCCTTCCATGCCTCCCCTGCTCCCCTAACCACCTTTCCCCCTTCTCCCTAGCTGCCCCCATGCCTGAAACTCCCTCCCTGCCCACATCTGCCTCACCCCCTCCCTTCGTACCTTTAAATCCCTCCTCAAGACCCATTTTTTCCTCGCCGCCTTTCCCAATGCCTGCTGGTCGTTCGCCATATACTTACTGTCTCCCTCCTCTGTAGACTGCTGCAACCAACCTGATTGTAACCAAGCCAAACGCACGCACGTGAGACTTCGCATCCACNGATATAACCAAGCCAAACATGAGCACCTGGGACCTCGCATCTTCGTAAATGTACACCCCTTATCTCTCCCTCTGTTCCCCTTCCTTCGTCTCCCCGCCCTCTGTCTCTCAGATTGTAAGCCCTAGGGCAGGGACTGTGTCTATTCCATTACTTTCTAGGTAGGTAAATCATTTATTGTTAGCCGTTGGCTTTAACAACATGCAACATACAACATATAATAGAACAAACTAGAAATAAAAGGAGATCGCTTTGGCACTTTGTCTATACATACCCTCCAGCATAAGTAAACCATATACCAAGAACCCTCCTGGCAAAAGCATGCCACACAATCTAACCCCGGTTACAAATCCAAGAGAACCCCCAGAGCAGACAACAGTAGCTCAAACATGCATACATTCACTTTTTTTGTTTGTAGAGCATTATACAGACACAGAACGCCACAACAGCTCTAGAGCATGGAGTATCAGGACCGTCCAGAAGATGCTGGAGCACCTGTTCTTCATAGAGATCCTTGGAAAGTGGCTTAATACACCCCTATATATTTATCTCTTAACTGACCAAACAATGGACATTCAAGAATTATATGCCCATTTGATTCAGGAACAGCCATGTCACTATAGGGGCAAATTCTATTCTCCCTTGCAATCCTTTGGTATCTGCCCTCTGATATTGCAGATGGAAAGGTACCACAATGCATCAGCATCAATGCCTTTCTATGTGACCACTTTGTCCACTCAGAAATATATTGGGGCAGGCAAAAATTTGGGCTAGGTAGAATATAATCAGGGGCAATCTTCTGTAAAGCCAAGGCTGCATACTCCTGCTGTAACTCCTGTTCCTCTACCCTTCTCTTGATTAGTGTCACCGCTCGCTGATATCCTAATGGGGCTAGAAACTCCCTGGAGAACCCTAGCTTGGCTATTTCAAGGTTCACGAGCCCACCCCACTGGTCACTTGAACTAACATCATATATATAGGACAAAAGAGAAGGTGTGGGGGGAGGAAAAAACACCACATTCAACCAAAATTTTATGATGGCTAGCAGCGCCTGTGCCCTGATTGTACTCACTGCAATTTCAGCCCTTAAAATTACTTGAGGGATACACGGCGGCACCCCCAATATTTTTAGAAGAAAGCTATTCTGAATACTTTCTAACTTGTCTAGGAATGAAACCCCCCAGATAGGAATAGCATACAGGAATTGCGGTAGTACTTTGGCTTTAAAGAGCCTTAAGGCCGGCACTGCAAGCTTCCCTCCATGGGTATAAAAAAAGCTCACTATAGTGCTTACAGTTTTCCGTGCTTGCACTCTAGCTGCTTTAAAATGGGGGGTCCAGCTCTTAGTGGTGGAAAAGACCACCCCCAAGTAACGGAATGAACAAACCTGGTCAATTTGGACATTGTCCATAAACCATCCATAAAGATGCCGTGAATGGCCAGCAACCAAAACCTTGGTTTTGGTATAGTTGACACTCAAGTTCTCCTGTCTGCAATAGCAGGCAAATTTGTTCATACTACGCTGAAGGCGAACTTGGGACATAGATATCAAAACTGTATCATCTGCATAAAGCATAAGTGTTAACCTCCGTTTACCCAATTTCAGCGCATGTGTGTCACACTCTGCCATAAACACAACCAGGTCATTGATGAAGAAGTTAAATAGTGCTGGGGCAAGTATGCAGCCCTGTTGAACCCCTCTATTAAGAGGGATATCACTTGTAATAAGACCTTTTCTGCCAACGCGAACCTATAAGGAGTTATCTTGATGGAGTTTAATCAGTAAGTATAGCAATCGGCCATCAATATCTGTTCTTTTCAATTTCAACCAGAGACATTCTCTACCGATCGTACTGAATGCTGCCCTTAGATCTACAAAGCAGCAAAACAAAGCATTCTTCGAGTGGGGCTGAACATACTTATTCAGATGCTTTAACACAAAAACGTGGTCCAATGTGGACTGACTGGCCCTGAAGCCTGCTTGCTTGGGCTGGATTATATTATTACTATCCAACCAAGATTGGAACTTACCTAAAAGATATTTCACATATAGTTTCCCTACAATAGAAAATAGGCTTATTGGTCTATAGTTCCCAGGCTTCCCGGGGCCTCCTTTCTTAAAGATTGGCTTTTTAACCATTGCCTTGGGATCATTCCCGTACAATTGATCTTCGTTAATAAGGGGGACAGCGTGGAAGCCCATCAGTTGACATCCCATTTTAACAACTCTGGGGGAATAAAATCTGTACCTAGGACTTTCCCACTTTTTAATGAGCCAATAAGGTCCAATAACTCTCCTGGAGTGACTGCTTGCCATTCTTGAAATCGATTACATGGGTGGGGTTTATAGCCCTCGGAAGATTATTGGGCTTAGACTACAGGGCTGTGAATGCCTCTGCCAACTTCCTGGGTCGGAAAGTTATTTGGCTCCCTACGGCCTCCCAAGTTGGCCTGAGATAGTTGGCCTGAGCTAGGGCAGGAACCGTGTCTATTCCATTACTTTGTAAAGCACCAGGTAAATTGCTTTCACTATATAAATGCATGCTAATAATAATAATAATAATTAATAACTACTATGTCTTAACACCTAGAACATAGGTCTAGGTGTCTTAACACCTAGAACATAGGGTGTTTTAGCCGTGATGAGAGCATGGATTTTCACACGTCCCCAAGCATGGAAATACATGCTCTCATCACAGATGAAAGCAGCCACCAGATGTTGGCCTGGGCCAGAGCCCGGGTTTGCACATGTCATGGCAGCACTTAGCCTGGGCCGTTCCTCAGGGATAGTCCCAAGGAACAGCCCAGGCTAAGCACTGCCATGGCACGTGCAAACCTGGCCCATGCAACAGATGCTGAACCAGATTAAAGCAAGCCATCACATTTGATGGCCCACTCGGTCTGGGTCTCTGGTGCTTCCAGGCAGCCATGGCTGCCTGTTTTTTTTTTGGGGGGGAGGCCTGCTCCAAACAGTGTGGGGGTGGGATATGCAGATTTATTTTTTTATTTTGATTTATATCCTGCTCTATCCCCAAAGGCTTAGGGTGGCTCACAACCACATATAAAATACAAGTATAAAATAAACAGTTAAAACCCCACAAAATTGCAAACACCCCATTGCCCTCCCCCCAAATCTATCTCTGCTCATTGAATGCCTGGCCAAATAAAAAGGTCTTAGCCTGCCTCTGGAAGACATTCAAGCTAGGGCTCAGATGAGCCTTCAAGGGAAGGGAGTTCCAAAGCTGTGGGGCAGTCACGGAGAATGCCTCTCTGAGGGCCCGGGTCATATGAAACTGGGCCAATGATTGAACCTGTAAGGAGGCACCCTCAGAAGATCTTAAGCGGAATGAAAGAGCATAAGGAGAAAGGTGGTCCGTCAGATATTTAGGGCCCAAGCCGTTTAGGACTTTAAAGGTCAAAAACAGCATATCTACGTGTTGCCTCACCCTCTCCCCACCCCCTCCCTGGCCCAGCCCACCCTCACTCTTGTTTGGCCCCAAGGCCAAATCCTGCTCGGAGTGAGGGCCTCACTCCAGGCAGGATTAAAGCGTGATGGCACTTAGCGCCATCGCATCTAAAAACACTCATAGTGTCAATGAACAAGAAATAAATAGCTGAGTGAAGATCTGAAACTAATACAAATGGTTTCTTTACATCATCATGAGCTGAGTTCCTCATAGCATGGAGCAGGTTTCTAGACTTCAGTAGTAAAGATCTTTAAGAAGGCAAATGGTGGGGAGTGTATACGTAATGGAAGAATGTGCTTTTAAAAACACTTTTGTAGTGGGACACATTTCTAAGTGTTCAGCTAATGCAAATTTTATTAGACGTTGTCCCTCTTTTACCCCAGTAGGTGCAAAAGAAGCAATCTGAGGAGGGGGCAAGAAAATATCCAGTACGATGATTCCTCTCCTCAGCACTCCTGGACACAGAGCAGTATGTAGGGGGAGCCCCTATTCCTTCTGGAGGCTGTGCATTCCCACACTGTAGAACCATCAGATATGATGTCATCAAAGATTTCAGCAATTTTCATTCTGAAGCATTATCTCTTGTGTGCTAATTGATTTCTGGCCCCATCCTCATCTTTGTATGTTTCCCTCTCAGATACAACTGAAATGGGCACCTAAAAAAATGAATAAGTCCACCAAAACTACTCTACCCAAACTGAAAATGGCAGTTTGAGTAATAAACAATATCCAAATGTTTATTGTCAAAGTAAAAAACAACTCCATCAGGCATCCAAAACTGTTTGGGTTTTTGTTGTTGTTCATTTTGGTTATTTTTGGCCATTTAAAGGGCTACCCAAAATGCGAATAATAAACGGACTGCTCGTAATATCCATCTCCCCATCCCTGGTTCCATCAGTTCAATACTCATCCCCCATAGGACATCTCTTCTTCACTTTCCTGTTTTTTTCCATTATAGCTAGTCTGCCACTAAGAAAATCTCCCAGTCATCACATCAGTCAGTCTACTTTGTTATATCCTGTCATCTGAGGAAGTAAGATGGGTAAGAAGGAGTGGGGTTTAGCAACATCACACTCAAGACCTTGAAGGCAAGTTGGGTTAATCTCATTATCATTAATATAAAAGGGAATTTATTTCACAATTCTTTCCCCCATAATATTATGTTTCACTATTTGAGATTTTTCAGATCTGACTATTGCTCCATCTCTCTCTCTCTCTCTCTCTCTGGGGATTTCAGACGTTACGGGCGGGCGGTTCACCACAGTGGATCCCCAGTGGGGGTGAACAAAACAACCACGCCCCGGGGTGAATAAAAGCCCCAAACAGACGTGACGGGACCGGGACCACGACCGGGAAT
>QEPC01014514.1:139597-150072 GCA_003113815.1 Sphenodon punctatus | reverse complement strand
CAGCAGAAGGGGGCCAAGGAAGATGTCCCAGCTCCAGCAGCCGGTGGTACACCACCCCATGGGTGCGCTGGTACCCACGCGCCCCGTGAACACAGGAAAAGTAGGACACGGCCAAGGCAGTGCCACCCTCCACCAGGCACACTGTGTAGGCGCTCAGACCGCACACCACTGGCGCAGACACGGTCTCTGCCCCAGTCCAGGGCACATGAGAGCACCGCTTGTCTGGGATGGGCCCCTCAGGGAAGCGAACCAGCCCCAGGGCCTCCGTATGCAGCCAGTAATCATGAGCGCTTGCCTCATAGCCGAAGTAATGGAGTCCAGAGCTTAAGCTCTCAAAGGCACCCGCACGGCTGCCCGGGGTGCCCAGGAGCAGCTGCATGGCCGGGGTATGCCACAGGTCGCAAAGAGACATGGTCTCACGGAAGGTCCATATATGGGGGGCCCCATGGGGGCCGGGGAGTGGGAGCCCCGTGGATGGGCAGCCAGCCATGGTCCGGCACAACAGGGAGAATAACACAGAGCCCTGGGGGCACACACACCCTCCAGGGCCAGGAGGGGCTCCGAGGGGTCCCGAGTACAGGGAATGCGGCTGCGGACCACAACATTGTAGCACAACAGAGCGAGGCATGGGGTGCAGACCCGGCACAGCTGCACAACCCAACAGCGAGCACACTGTCTGGCTAATCGCACCTCCAAGGCCAAACAGCAAACAGCGGGGGGGGGGCGGGGGGGCGGTGGAGATAGCTGATGGAATGCAGCTGTCCTGGGAGCGCGCAGACTTGCGTGTACCTCGCGCTCACAGCTGAGTGGTTCCGCGACCACACTGAGCAGCTGCGCCTCCTGACCATGGAGGTGCAACTGGCCACCCGGTTGTGGGTTGCCCTGGCCCAGACAGCCGCACAGGGCCTCCAGGCCCACCACGGGCACAGGAGAGCCCGTGCGTGGCTCAGGGTGCAGCGCATCTCTGGGGCGGATTGGCAGGCTGCCAGCCAGAGCCTGACCCGGCCCGCAGTGCTCCGTTGGGCTTCCAGGCACCTCCTCTGGGCAAGGGAGACCCTGCATGGACATGGGCATGAGGTGGATCAGGGGGGTCCCGATGCCCCCATGTATTCTGGGGGACCCAGCCTACCCCTTCACCCGCTGGTTGATGAAGGTCTACCCTGTACCAAAGACCCCTGCAGAGGTGCTATGCAATACCCGCCTGTGTTCCAGCCAGACCGTGGTGGAGCGTGCCTTCAGGGCCCTCAAGCAGCGCTGGAGGAGTGTAACTGGGCACCTGGATTACACCGTCTCGACCTCGGCCCTGGTGATTGGTGCCTGCTGTGTGCTCCACAATATCTGTGAAACTGAAGGGGCAGCCCTGGAGTACCCTTAGCCCCACCGGCCGCCCAGTCCCGTGCCCCTGTATGTGAACGCAGAGAACCACACAGAGTACCGTTACGCCAAATGGATCCGGAATGCCCTAGAGCGGCATATCGCCCGGGGGGCCCAGGTGTGAGGGACTCCCCCCCGGGGGCTCCACCTGTGGTTCCGTGGCCATGCCCCTGCCCATGTGGGCCCCCACCCCTGTCCCCCACATACGGGAGCGTGAGCCATACTAGTGACTGCAACCTTTATTTACCCCACGTGCACACGTTCACCTGGTCCCGCCACCCCTGCATTGCCCTGTCCCCTAAAGTCACCCCATCATGTCACCCTCCCCCTCCCCCCTTCCCCCTCGCTTCCTTGGCCATCCCCGTGAGCACCCGCTGGGGCCCATGGAGCTCTGTGATCTCTCCTCCCCCCCGCTGTCCGTGTTCCCTGCATTGTCCTGTGCTGCCTCCTGGTCCGGCAGGGGGGCGGGCAGTGGAGGGGAGAGGGAGGCTGGTGCCCTGGCTGGCCCCCAGGAGGGCTGCACCCTCCGGAGCGCCAGAGGCACCGGGAGGCAGATGCGTGGCCCCTGAGAGCATGGGGGTGGCTGGGGCACCTGGGCGGGGGTGCTGAGGGTCCCAGCATTGGGACCAGGGCAGGCAGGATGCCCGGGGGTGCACCTGCCATCACATAGGTGCACATCATGCCGGCGTGCAGGAGCAGGGAGGTCCCAATATGGATCTGTCCATTTTGGCTGTGTGCTCCTGCACCATGCCTGTGATGGCTTGCTCCAGCCTCCTGAGCACCTCCACCTGCCTGCTGTGTTCCCAGCGCTCCCACCTCCGCTCCAGGTGCACCTCGGCCTGGAGCCTCTGGTCCCTCGCCTCGGCCCGCTCCAGGGACCGCTCAATGGCCGCCTCCATGTGGGCCACGGCCTCGATCATCCTCTCCCCCTGTTCTGCCACATTCTGGATGATCTCCTGCACCTGTTCCTCCCTCCACCTGCGGACCTGTGCCCGGTACTCCCGCATGCGCTGCGCTGGGGCCACGGGCCCTGGGGACACCGGCTGCCAGGGTTGCCCTGTGGGTACGAGAGGGTGAGTCCAATCCTGCCCCCTGCCCTGGATGGGGCAGGGGCCCCTGGGGTCCCCAGGCATCTCTCCCGGGCCCTCCCCAACCCCTGGCCCTGGCTCCTTCCATCCCCTCCGCCCACCTGGGGACCCCCTTCCTGCACCTCGGGGTGCCCTACCTCCCGCCCCGCCTGCCTCATCTGGTTCCTGCACCTCCTGGATGGCCTCCTTGGCAGCCACCGGCTCGGTCTCCGGGGACCATTCCTGGGGTGCTCCGTGTCCTTCAGGTGAGGGAGAGGGCTCTGGGTGTTGGGGTGTGCGTTTGGGGGACCTGGGAATGGGCCCCCTCCCACCTTGCTGGTGGGGGCTGAGGCTCGGGCTGGGGTGGCCCCTGACCCCTCAACCCCCCCTGGCCCTTGCCCCCCTGGGCATGGTCCCTCCCCTTTCCGGGTTGGGTGCTTACCATTGATGTCAGTCTCGGAGCCCTCAGAGGCCGGCCCCTCAGTGTGGGAGTGCTCCCCCAGGGACCACTGGCTGAGGGTGGTGACAGTGCCGGCCTCGGACTCCACTGGGCTGGCCCGGGGCTGGGTGCTCTACGGGCTGCTGCCGGGGGGGGCCTGCTGGTGCCAGAGGTCGCTGGGCGCTCTTCCTGGGGGTGGGGGGCCCCGGAGCTTGTGTCTACCGGGTGGGCAGTGAGGGGAGGGGGTACCTCAGCCCGTACCCTGCCCTGGACCACTGCACTGCCCACAAGCCGTGGGGCGACTATGGACCCCTTCATATGGAGGATGCGGTCCAGGGCATCATAGAATGGGGTGGTCTGGGCCCTGTGTCCGGACCGCCTATTGTTGTCCTGGATGGCCTTGTACTCCCTCTTGAGTTCCTTGGCCTTTGATTGGCACTGTGCCACTGTGCGCTGATGCCCCACTGCCTCCATGTCCCGCACTATGTCCTGGTAGACATGATCATTGCGCTGGTTGAGGGCGAGCTCCAGCTGGTACTCCAGGGTGCCCCAGATCTGGATGAAGTCCCTGGTCTCCTGGAGGCCCCACTGGCTCCCTCAGTGGTACGCCTTCCTCCGGCGTCCCTACAGCGGGTCATCCTCCTCCTCCTCCTCATCCGCCGGCTCCGCCTCCGCCCGAGCAGGGCCGGTGTCCTCCGGGGGCTCATCCACCTGGGCCGTTTTCCATGTCTGTGGGGACAGTAGTTGGGGAGGGTTGGGGAGGGTGCAGGTGGGACCCCCTCACGGGCCTCCCCTGCCCCCCGCCTCCCTCCCAGTCGCCCGGGCATGCCCTGCCCCCCCGAGGAGCCCCTGTGCCCCCTGTTCCCCTCCCCTTCGTTCCCCTTACCCGTTTCCTGGGTGCCTCCTCTGGCCCCGTTCTGGCTGCTGTCCACGGGGCGTCGCGTCCCACCTGCTGCTGCGGGTGTTGTCCCTGGCCCGCCTCCATGGTCAGCTCGACCCTCGTCTCCCCCTCCTCTGCCTGTGCTCACTCCACCTCCATCGCTGACCCTGCCTCCTCCTCCGCCTGCTCCTCCACCGTTGCTCTGTCACCCGCCGCTCTCTTCTGCCTCCCTCCTCACTCCATCCCGCCACGCTTGCCTGCTGCTGATTTCCCTTTAAATCTCCCTCCAGTGGTTGTGTTGTTGTTGGTTGCCCAGCAGCGATGCTGCATGCTCGTTTCCTTTGGTTCCGCCCGGGGATTGGCATCCAGACGTTACTTTTTGTTGTTTCCTGGTGGGGATCTCTTTGACCACGCTTCCCGGGATATTCCCCCGGGTAGCCCGGGAAGCGTGGTTGAAATTGACCCCGTGTGGGTATTGAGCGTGATGAACATCTGGCACGCGCCTAACAGACGTTCAGGGCTCTTTGGCCCTGCCGCGGGATTGAGCATGGTTCACTGTGGTTGAGCGTGATCTCGTAATGTCTGAAATCACCCTCTCTCTCTCTATCTCTCTCTCTCTCTCGCTTGCTCTCTCTCATAACTGAAAATCTTTTTTTTGCATTGTCAAAAAAGAAAGTCATAGTTGACTTAACTGATCAATTTATGCATATTTCTGCCTTAACAGGTATTGGCACCTATTATGTGTGATTACTTATGAACATGATTAAATTTGAACAAGTGCACTGGGATCCCTGGGGATATTCATGCAAAAAATATATTTATTAAGATTTTTAACCTGCCCAAAGCTCAGGCTGGGTAACAACATTCAAAATATAGATATATAAAATGTGCATGCAAACCCCATAAAAAGCAGTATAAAAGTCTATCAAGACACTCATCAAAGAGTGAGCTTAGAGCAAGGGAGCAGAGATGAGGGCATGCACTCAAGGACAGGAGATGGATCCATGGCCTACCTCTATGGTCTTTGGATCCTGCCCTTCCTTCCCACATTCCAAGCACTTCCTAAGAATGCCTTTACTCAAAAGTCCATGAGAGGGGAAAAGTTCTCTACCCCACTATAGATAATGCACCTATCTAAAGCTGCCTGAATGGATAATCTCTGCGTGGACACTTCACTTTATTACAGAGGGTGTTTTCAGATGTTACAATAGCACGCATTTCCATGCTTTGACACACGTGGAAATGTGGGCTATCGTAATGGCAGAAAACACCGCCAGATGTTAGCCTGGGTGTTCCCCGGACTGTGTTGGCACTTAGCCCAGGCAATGAGTTGAGGAAATCTCCAACTCACAGCATGGGCAAAGTGCCAACACTAGGGTATGTCTGTCCAAGCGAGTGTAAAGCATGCCATCATGTTAGAACAGCCACTTTAACTACTGTAGTTGTGGTGGCAGTGGAATCCAAGTGCCATGGCGGCTGTCAGCTGGGGAGTCAAGCCTCTGCATGTAGGGTGGAGGTGGGGGGATGTGTAGACACACATTCATGCGTCTCCCCCCCCCTCCTCTGCCTCCATAACATTTGGTGGCCAGACCACATCCCGTGCATAGTGACGTCTTCCGCCACTGTCTGGAGAAGTCCGTGACGTTGGCGGGACACATCATGTTTGAAAGCACCCAGAGTGGTGTTTTTCCCTGTCCACCTGGTGAGTGTTCACAGTTGAATTATTCTTTGCATTATTGCACAATCAAAAGAAATACAATTTTAAGAAAAATCTGCTGGCTTTTCCCCTATATTTGTGTTAATTATAAGTACACTGCGTCCAAGTACTGCTATAACTTTATTGTATAGAAGCCTTGAAGAAAAACAGTGTTTATTATGAAGGATGATTGCAGTTTCAATAGCAACGCCCTCTTATTACTTAAAAAAACATGTATTTAGGTAGATTCCATGAGTACTAACTTTAGTTCTCCTGGCAACGCTTTAACCAGTTCTTTTTTAATCTTTGTATTTAAAATCCAAATAAGCCATAATTCACTGGCCATGCTGAGCCATGACTATACACATCCTATGTTTTAGCATAAAAGTATAGAATTACAGAGATATGATCAATTATTTTCAAAAATGTAAATGCACTGAAATGGTGTAGAAGGGAAAACCACATTGGCCTTCATTACATCTGAAAACAAAAATTGCTGGGAACCAAGGGGGGAAAAGAATGATTTGCAAAAGAATCAGCTCCTGGGGGAAAATAGCTTTCCTACTTGCTTCAGTGAATGAATTCTAAAGAGAGTGACTAACACAGCATTTCTTAATCACAAGGCAATGGCGTTTCATAGTCTTTCATCTTTACAATTACAAATGGAAAATAAATCTACTCTTTTATCACTGGATAACTTCTTTTTGAATCCATGCTTTTCCTCTATGGTAGAATATAGTTTGAAGTCCAGGAATACCCAAGGCTGAATTGATACCTCAGCCACTTATTTCCAGTGTCACCTCAAACAAAGTGTGTTTTAAATTTCATCTTGCCATCTCTTGAGAGATTCTCACCCACTCAGGCAGTATTGAGAGGAGTTTGGGAACAATTTGGGGGAAATTAACAAGAAAGGAGAAGAGAATGGACTGTGAGGAAATATGACAATGTTTCATTTCTTGCCTCCTTCACAAATGTTGAACGAAGCTTGATTTCCCTCCCCGTATCTCATCTGCTTGTATGCCCCCCCTCCCAACATATAATATCCGAGACCCTTACAGTCTTTCACAACACACCTGTGAGCTAGGGAAGAGCTGTAATTATTATTCCATAATAAAAAAATTCTCCAGTTTACAAGAAGAGTTAAGGCTCTTGGAAATTCAATCATGCACTAAAAAGCATGGAAATTGCAAGCTAAGAGCCCCCACCTTAACTTCCATGACATGTTAGCAGGGAAGACATTGTACAGTCTCACATATTGTGCTCACTTACAACTTAGGATCCATGCACCCACACTTTGCCTTTGTATTTCAGCTCCAATCCTTTTCCTCTTTGCAGGTTGAGGGCAACACTGAATCTGGTGACAGGAAGGTGTGAGCTGGCCCCTCACCCCCTCCATTTCCTCTTTAAGAAAAAGAGAACTTAGGAGTTCTGGCTTCCACCTCCTCTCCCCCTCTAATCTACTTGGTCTCAGACCTGTAACAGAGAATTCAGGACTCCTGGCTTCCAGTCTCCCTACCCCAATCTAATCCAGTAGGCTGCATTCATTCCCTTCACAGGCAACTCATTAATCCTGGTCCCGAGCCTGTTCTCCTCTCCCCTGCTCTCAAATTTGCAACAAACAACCCAGGAGTCCTGGGTCCAAGTCTCCCCTCTAACCCTGTAGAGCCCACTCCCCTCACAGAGAATTCAAAAGCCCTGGGAAATACAGTGTTTGTCTGTGCGTGTCATACGGAACAGAAGTGTGTGTGTGGAATGTCAAAATAAAAGCAAAAAAAAAAAAAACCAGGAGAGAAAATGGAGTAACAGGGAGGGAGGCTATTGGGAGTCAAAGGATCGGGTGTCAGCTATGGTAAGTGGGTAAAATGATAGGACTGCTTCCTCAGATAGCCCATCAGTCTTCTGAATCAGCTATTTCACTCAGAACCTTATTATTTTAACTATTTTTAATTCCTCCTGTCATTCCACCCACTTACTTAATCCTGCACACTCTTTGTATTTTTCCCTGTCATTCCACTTACTGCATCTGGTGCCTTCCTCATCATTTCACACCCTCTTGCCTTCCTAGTGGCCTCCAATTGTTAATAGTCAATTACTATGTACCCCCAACATCTTCAACATACTATAAGTGGGAGCTATGGCCTCTCTCAGCTGAAATTACGAGGAAAGCAGTGGAAAGTTATCCTATGGCTAATTTAATAGTGGGTGGAGATTTTAATACTAGACTGGGCCAACCTCCATCCAATCAAGTGATCATGGATACATCGGATGTACTCGTACCTCCGTTTAACAATTTGCGCTAGTCAAGAAATGTAGTAAGATGCTCAAAGGCCCTTTTATTGGAATCACTTGTGGATGAGTTGGATTTAACTATAATGAATGGTTTGCTTCCAGGTGACCTGGAAG
Organism: Sphenodon punctatus; assembly: GCA_003113815.1. Classification (NCBI taxonomy): domain Eukaryota; kingdom Metazoa; phylum Chordata; class Lepidosauria; order Sphenodontia; family Sphenodontidae; genus Sphenodon; species Sphenodon punctatus. Next base: position 142,213 of record QEPC01014514.1, on the reverse strand, counting down.
GCCATTATACATATTACTCAAGCTTAGGTGTTAGTACTATTGATTATTTTATTGTAGCAAACAAATTCCTATTTTGCACACTGGAACTTAACATCGTCCTTTCCTTTTTGTCCAATCATTGTTTGATGATTTTGACTATTCAGGACCCCTTTAATAGGAGTCAGAGGGCTAAAACTATTGAATAGGTGGGCATTCCTCCAGTTAAGACCAAGTATACGGTTCGAGCTTGATGGTCCCCCCAGATGGAAAAAGATTTTCAGATTTTTATTTCACAGGAACCAGCACAGACTTTAGCTACCCAAATTATGATGGTCTCTGACGAGACTACAACAGCCTATGAAAACCTTATAGAGGCTATGAGGCCACTGTTTGTAATCTCAAGGGAGTCAATTGGTACAATTCTAAAGGATCTGACCTGGTTTGATAGGGATTTTAGATATCAGAGGAAAACGTTACAGAGAATGACCAGAATGTTGAAGCGAACCCCCACCAGGGCTAATAGGTGTGCTTTTCAGCTCTGTAGGAAGCAATATCATGAGTTTCTGGCAAAGAAAAAGAATGAATTTCAAACCAAACAGTGGAAGGCTTTGACTGAAGCAACTAATGCTAGGGACTCCAAACAGTTTTGGTCCCTGATAAGAACAGCTGGGTTAGGTAGGAAGCCCCATTTTGTTCCTCTACGATCACCTGACATATGGGGAAAGCACTTCCTAACTGTATTTTTGGATAGTTCAATCAGTCCGGTTAATGTTTTTTTGCCCCCTTGTGATAGGTTACAACACTGAGAGCCGGTGACTGAGAGAGAAATATGTGATCTAATCGCCCAACTAAAGCCAGGGAAAGCTCCGGGAGGTGATTTTTTGTCAGCAGAGATTATAAAAAGTCAATCTGGTTGGTGAGCCTCTTTACTGGCCCCCTTTTCACACATATTAATGCCACAGGAAGGATGCCTAGGAAGTGGCTGATGAGTGTGGTCATCCCAATTTTTAAAAAGGGTGACCCTACAATCCCTGCAAATTATAGGCCAATTAGCCTATTAAGTGTGGCAGGAAAGTTGTACTCTAAATTTTTGTTATCTAAACTCCAGCTATGGCTGGATTACGAGGGTTTTTTGGAGCCAGAACAGGCAGGCTTCCGTAAAGGACAATCCACAGTCGAACAGGTTTATGTGCTATCCCATCTTATTAATAAGTATGTTCTCCAATGAAAAAGTACACATTTGTATATGTGTTTTATTGATTTACGCGCAGCATTCGACTCGGTGAATAGAGAAAGACTTTGGCATAAGCTTAGTGTAACTACATTGGACCCTCGCTTACTCTTCTTGTTGATTCAGTTACATAGTTCAAATTCTCTTCAAGTACGGTATGCCTCTACTGAACCAATGACAACAGAAGTCCCTGTAAATAGGGGGGTACGACAGGGATGTATATTGGCCCCCGCACTGTTCAATATTTATTTGAAAAATGTGGTGTCGTTCATGAGGAGAGATGAGTTGCAGCCACCTAAACTCGGGAATAGGCAAATTTTTATTTTGCAGGACAGGTGACACTGTCCTGCTTTCTCTGTCGCAAGTGGGTTTGAAAAGAAGTTTGGGGAGATTTGCTGAATTTTGCGAGCAGGAAAAACTTGCAATAAATTTCTCCAAAACAAAGGTAATGGTTTGGGGGCTAGGAAATAACAGCAAGTCTCACCGATGGGAAATTGCGGGTAATAAAATTAGTCAGGTCAGGGAATTCAAATACTTGGGAGTGTGTGTGGCTGCTAATGGCAGGTGGAGGAGACACCTGGATTTTACATTAGTTCAGGCCCGTAATACTGCACGAGCTATACAAAATTTCTACCATGGAAAGGGTGGCAAGCAAGTCTTGCCAGCCTTGCGTTTATATACTGCTAAGGTTATAAACCAATTTTTGTATGCCGTACCAATTTGGGGAGTAGACTATCTGGAGAATTTGGAGGTTCTCCAAAATGGTTTTCTGAGGGCTATTTTGGGGGTCCCTAGGAGTACTCCACAAGTGCTCTTGCAGGCCGAAACCTGTAGCAGTATGATCAGGTCTCTGGCACTGATTATGATAATTAAATTTTGGCTAAAAGTCATTTTGTTTGCAGCTGACTCATCCCCTTTGATTTAATTGATCCAAGTTGGTGAGGTACCTAGTAAATGGGCTCTCTTAGTTGAACACGAATTGCCCAAACTGGGGTTCTCTGGAGTTTGTCTCCTTCCGCTTGGCTTTAAGGGGGCGGCTTTTATAACTAAAAGGAGAATACTTGATCAGGAGATTCAGAGAAGTGATTCTGACCTGGTGGCGCAAAGGGTCACTGGGAATTTCCATTCTATAAAACCCTCTTTTTCCTTCGAGTTACCTGCTCCAATGGAAGGATTCTCACCTTAGGCAGGCCTTTACTTTATTTAGGGGTGGGGTTAATCCATCTGCCTTAGTTGAGGGGCAGTATAAGTATATACCGAGACAGAATAGGCTATGTTTACTCTGTATTAATTATTATTATTATTAACAAACATTTATATAGTGCCAGCAGTGTACCTGGCACTTTACAAAGTAATAAAATAGACACGGTCCCTGCCCCTAGGGCTTACAATCTGAGAGACAGGAG
>QEPC01014514.1:116547-137304 GCA_003113815.1 Sphenodon punctatus | reverse complement strand
GAGTCAGGGGAGGAGGAAGAGACGACTGTAGGAAGAAGGGGAGAGAGAGAGGAGGCAAAGTCCAGGGGATCAATAGCTTGAAGGTCACGGAAGGGGTGTAGAGAAGGGGAAGAGGAGGGGGGACAGTGGGAAATGTTGAAAGTGGCAAGGAAGTGGTCTGATATAGGATGAGGATCGAAGGAGAGATCAGCGACAGAGCAGTAATGGGAAAGAAATTGAAAATGTTGCCCATATTCTGCTATGCTGTCTGGCTTATGGTGATCTCCGGATGTCTCTCCTGGGTGAGTTTTTGATTAATTTGCAAAATCTGCCTAGAGATAAGCTACTCTGGAAAATGCTGTGTCCACTCAATACTGGCTGCTCGAGAACGGTAGCTCATTTTTCCTTTGTTGCCATAATTAACAGGCAAAAATTGTTGGGAGTATAATAATTAGTGAATAGTACTTGTTTAATGTGGACGATATGTGGTTATACTGAGTATGGTAATATCTATCCTGAGCTGCCGATTATATATTTGTTTATTATGGCTGCACCTGGGTTCAGGTTAGATGCCATAGTCTGTAGTTGAAATAGTTTGATGAATGACTGATCTTTGTGCTGATCTTTGCTTAAAGTCCATGTTAAGGTGTTACTCTTAGTTTATTGTAATATGTATTTAGAGTTTTGATTCTGAATTATGTTATTGATTTCAGTTAATTTTACCTGTTTATTTTTGTTATAACTTATGTCAATACAAATAAAGACTATGATATGATATGATGATGCCTTCCTTATTACTCCCAAAGATATAACTGTGTTGTATAATTTCACAGTCACATAATTGGATGTTGGAATGACAACAGTATTTATTTAGAAATTGGCACTGCTGTTGTCTCCATTCCTTCCAATGACCATTCCATTTTATTGATTTCAATGCATACCCAATTTAGGTTTAATTAAACATTTGTATACAACTCTACTCAGCTTCACTGTGCTCTGGGAGGGCAGAGGGGACTAGTGCGTAAGAGGGACTGTTGTGAGTCATTAGTCACCTGTCCCATTCTCCTCAACTTAAATGAAAGAATAGAGGGAAAGGAGGGGGTGAGGGGCCAGCTCATGCCCTTATGTCCCCAGCTTCAGTATTGCCTCCAATCTGCAAAGAGGAAGAGGATTGGGGCTGAAATACAAAGGCAAAGTGTGGGTGCATGGAGCCTAAGTTGTAAGTGAGCATAATATGTCTTTACAGCTAACATGGCACAGAAGTTAAGGCAAAAGCCTTAACTTACAATTTCCATGCTTTTTAGTGCATGATTGAATTTCCAAGAGCCATAACTCTTCTTGTAAACTAGAGGTTTTTTGATTATGAAATATCCAAGTTTTTTTGTTAAATACAATGCAATGGAGAAAATTTGTCCTGCTGGCGTACTAGAGTACTGATCAGCGTAACCACTATGGGAGCTGGGCTTAGGGGACGGCTAAGGTGGAACAGCTGCATTCTTCAGTTTAGAAGGTTGTTACTTCCTTCTAAAGGTGTGCACCAGGGGCCCATGTCATTTTCTTTTTCTTTTTTCATTTTCGTTATCTAAATCTGTCATTTTCATTTTCATAAATATCAAATTGTCATTGTCATTTTTGCTTCCATTTTTGTTTTCCATTGATTTAAATGGAAAACACATTTCCGTCTGTAACTTTTTTTTTTCTTTATATTTGGCTGAAACCTGGAGGTACTGTACCTCCAACAGAAGGCATTAAGTGTACTAAATTCCAAAAAGATTGGATAAAGGAATCCAATTTTATAAGCTGTTGAATTATATTATTTTGCAAATATCTTCATATACATTCTTAGCTGTCACTTCTTTGCCTCACATTTAATGTAGATGAAACTTGGCAAGTTTGCACCCCTTCCTATATTTACTATCTCTGCTGATATTCAGAAGGATTTAATAATGGGTCATGGTGGTATAAGCAATTAACTTATAAATGTATGTCTGACTGTAACATCTTTGTAGTCCAACCAGTACATGAAATTTGGCAGGGCTGTATACCATACTTTCACAATCATATCTGCCAAATATCAGAAAAATGTGATAAAGGGTCCCAATTTTATATGTCTGCACAGCATATGCAGAAAAAGAGCCTATGCCAGGGATTCTCTTACATGTCACTGTGGTATAAGATCGGTTTTTGATGCCAATTGGCCAGCTGTCAACCAAATATCCTCATTCTGTGCTGTGACCATCCCAACATCTCTTCCCCCCACCCCCCACTTGTTACTGGGAGGTTATAAGCACCTGTTTAGGAAAGAGCCAATGGAGATTTATTTTTATTTTATTTATTTATTTATTTTATATAAAAAATTTATCCCGCCCCTCCTGCCCACAGGGCAGCCCGAGGCAGCGGACAACAATATAAAACAATAAAACCATTTAAAACAATTAAAAATTCACAAATATGCAGGGAAAAGAAACCCTCCCCCACCCACCCTACCCCATCCCCACACCAAAGGCCTGGTGGAACAGCCAGGTCTTACATAAACACCAAAATAACAGGGGAGTGGGGGCCAACCGAGCCTCCTCTGGGAGTAAATTCCACAGCATAGGGGCGGCCACCAAAAAGGATATAGCATCGGTGGCCACCCACCTCACCCGGGGAACCTCCAAAAAAGTTCCCACAGATGATCTCAAGGGCTGCATGGGCACATGGAGAGTGAGGCGGTCCTGCAGATAATTAGGGCCCAGGCCATAAAATTCTCTTATGTCCTCTGTCACAGGGCTGCAGGATGTGATTGTGATGATAATTAGCCAGCCTGGATGTATAAACTATGTCTCCTGATTGCTGGGATGCTATCCCCAAAGTACCAGTTATGTTCCTTCTATGCCCGCCTGAGGACCGCCCCCTATGCCTGCCTTGAAGCCACTACCAATTGGTCCTGTAAAGCTGGAATCATGCAGTAATTGGCCAGTAAATGTGTCTGTCAGTCTTTTGGATTTCTCCACATCTTCCCTCCTACAGCCTCCCTCCCCCTGCCATGCCAGGTGCCTGCCTCTGACTGGCACTGCATGTGCTGCTATTTATCTGAATAATGGTCTTCAAGGGGACAACTTCAATTGCTTATAAAATTGGGGAACTTTATCAAATTGTCCTGTAGGTTGTCAGAGATGACAGGGAAGGTATGTGATACATTCCTGCCAAATGTCCTGTAAACAGGATAGAATATAAAAATGTTACAACTGGAAATGTATTTTCAAGTTAATGTCTTTGTCATGGGATTGGGGGCTCAGTACACCACTCTAGGCTGTCGTGACTCAGTTTCCCTGGCTTGCAACTCTCACTGGTATGGTATAGCTTTATTTGTTGTTAGCCACCTGGGCTATAACAACCGAAACAAAACAAACAAACAAACAAACATACAAAACAGCTTTTCTCAACATATATCAATCAAATACTAAAAAAATTAAGCTATACATAAACTGTTAAAATATGCAACATAAAAGGGGAAAACAGAATGACAAAAAAGTTTTGGCTCGAATACAATTTTACACTAGAGGCAGATAATAGAGCCCACATATTTATCCAGTTTTAAACAACAAAACCCTGAAGCAAAAAATGGCAACCCCTCTAGAATAAGGACCACTCTCATCCAGGAGTAAATGCAACTTAAATATGTCACTTAGCCCTGGCTGTTGTTTATCTAATATTAGGGTAATATACTTTCCGCTCAACTCAGTGTAGGCAGTGCAATGTAATATGATATGCATAGCTGTCTCTATACAAGCCTTATCGCAAAAGACACAAATTCTCTCATTGTATGATATGTTCTTATATCTCCCTGTTACAATCGTCGAAGGGAAGGCATTAAATCTCATCAAAGAGAAAGCCCTCCTGAGAGGCCAAGATGGCCAACTCCGAAGGTAGTCTGCTGGGGCTTTCTTAATACGACAATCCAGTACACTCCGCAACACTGAGTGGACTAATAGACTCATACTGGAGATTTTGATCATTAATTCTCTGGGAGATCAGAGGTACCACCCCTCCCCTCCCCAACCCAATGGGAGCAAAATCTCCCTTGACAGGCCAAGTTTAGCCACTTCCAGTTCTGCCCTCCTGCACCACCCGTCTTTTGCCTGCATACCATAAACGTGGTAATGTTTATGGCCAATAGTGAATTCAAAGGTGGTGCAAATACTTCCACCTTCAGCCAGAATTTTAGAATGCAGGCCAAAGCTATAGTCCAGACCGGCACCATACCCAATTCCGCCCTAAGAATTACTTAGGGAACTGATTTTGGAAAACCCAAAATCGAGCAAAGAAATTGATTCTGCAGGGGTTCAAGTTTCTCTTTTGCTGAAAAGTCCCACACAGGAACAACATACAATAGCTGAGGGAGTACCTTGCCTTAAAAAGGACCAAGGCAGGACTTACGAACCTACCTCCCTGTGTGTGGAAAAAACTAAGAATCGTACACAACGATTTCCTGGCTTGATCTTTAATTGCCAAGAAATGGGAGAACCAGCTACCTCAGCTAGAGAATACTCCACTTAGGTATTTAAAGGTCTTAACCTGCTCAAGAGTATGGTCCTCCAGCCGCCAGTGATACTAGCGTCGCGATTGACCGATTACCATGATCTTGGTTTTCAGGTAGTTGATCGCTAGGTTCTCCCTTTTACAATAAAGTTCAAGCCTTGTCAAATTACGACGAAGGCCCACCTGCGTTAAAGAAAGGATAAATGTGTTGTCCGCATACAGCAGAAGGTGTAAACAGTGAGAGCCCAACCTAGGGGCATGACTATTGGCCATCCCCATAAATGGGATTAGATCATTTACATAGAAATTTAAAAGAGTTGGGACCAAAATGCAGCCTTGTCGAACCCCTCTGTCTAGCGGAATATCCTTAGTACAAACGCCCGATGATGAAGAGCGAACTTCTAGAGAGTTATTACTATGTAAAAGAATTAATAAATAAAGTAGTCGACCGCCAATAGAAGTGCCACTAAATTTTGCCCAAAGGCGTTCCCTGTCCACGGAATCAAATGCAGCCCGTAGGTCCACAAAACAGCAGAATAGGGGGATCTTATTCTGCTTAGATGAATATTTCACCACTAAGTGACTCAAAATGTAAATCTGGTCTACTGTGGACTACCCGGCCCTAATGCCGGCCTGTTCAGGGTGCAATATTTGTTCTGCCTCCAGCCGCTTCTGGAGCTGGCGCAAAAGGTATTTGGAGTATAGCTTCCCTATCACTGATAGGAGACTTATTGGCCGATAATTTGAGGGATCTGTCCTATCGCCTTTTTTAAAGATAGTAACAATTAAACTTTCCCCCCAGATAGCCGGGATAACCACCTTGACATTTATCTGAGTAAAGAGTGGGGCTAACAAATTTGCCCACCAATTGGCCTTGAACTTCTATAACTCCAGGGGGATGAAATTCAAACCCGGAGCCTTGCCGCCTTTTAGGGACATAATAAGCTTCTCAATCTCTAAATCTAACTGCTATTAACTATTCTAAATGCTATGAACTAAATGGATTATCTAATGAGTACACAGACCTACTCCTACAAACACTAAAACTAAATCATTAACGCTATTCTCTATCACTAAGCTAACTCCTACAACTCTCTACTATCTATCTATCTATCTATCTATCCCATATCCAAATATATATATGGATATACATATGGATATATATATATATATATATATATATATATATATATATAGATAGATAGATAGATATAGATATAGATATACATATGGAGATATATATATATATATATATATATATATATATATATACACATACACACACATCCCATATATATGGGATGGGGGGAATCACAAACAGAAGAGGAGTCTGTAGTGAAATACATACATTACATACTCAATGAGTCTGTACAGTGCATAACACAAGGTTTCAGTTTATGGTTTAAGTTTCATTTCATTACAAAACTGAAATGAAACTTAAAGCAATCTAAAAATCCTACTCAACGCCTGCTGTTCAGGAACAGTGACTAGCTCAGAAGGTGTTGGGAAGGGGGGAGGCAGATAATTAGTTTCGTTTCTTGCAAGCCTCTCCACCCCTGGTGCCTGGAAGTCTGCTCCTCAGTGACTGACACCTCCCTGTCATGTTTGACCTTCCAGTGAACCTTTTTTTGCCACCCAAACCCATCCGAATGCGATCTGAACTAACCGAACTGTTCGGCCATTTCACCGTTCGGTGTTCGGTTTGTTCGGTATGTTCGCGTTCGCGTTCGCGTTCAGTCGTCTGAACAGGCCGAGTTCGGGCCGAACTCCGAACTGCCGAACCGCGTTCGGCCATCCCTAGTTGGTATGAAACACATGCCAATAGTCCCTCCTCTCCTCCACCACGTGGCATCTATTTTCCACTGAAGGAGAGAGCCACTGCCAGCAAATGCCTTTCTCAGCTTCCTCCTAGTGGCAGAGCACTCGGCGTCAAACCACCTTGAAGGACAGGGGGGGCATACACCACTCGGTCTGTTTACCGACAATAGTGGGGCAAGTAGGTGGCAGAAAGTCTCAAAAGCAACAGTGGTCCCTGGAGAGGAAGCGATTATCTGTTCAAGGAGGCTCAAAACTTGAGACTCCTGAATGAAACTAAGAAAAGATGCCTCCACTTTTCCGGACCACCATACATGCATGGGACACCCTCCCTCACCTCCCGTGCTCTGATGGAGGACAGCTCTCTTCAATTGTCTTACAGGTGAAATCCCCAGGGATAACACCAAGGGTGAGTGTTCTGTTTCTATTGCTGTGCAGATTCTAAGTTCTGAGACCAGAAAAAGAGAATTGACGAGATCATAAAATAATCAATAACACTTTGTCCGTGGACTGAATGATATGTAAAATTACCTTCCAGGTCCCCCGGCGCCCGCCCATTCAGAATAACAAGATATAATTCATCTACAAGCTGGAACAGCCTAGGGACTCTGGGGCATACGATAGAATCTCTAGAGGCACGGGCATTATTAAATGGGGAACTAAGATAGAACTCGTGTCAGCAACTTCTCCCATTCCAATGCGCATATTCAAGTCGTCCCCTCCAAAAATCAACATGGCTGAAGAGTGTTTCAGGGACACACCCTGGATCAGCTGCATAATATAAGACCACATACCCTCCTGGTAATAAGGCGAGGTCGCCGGGGGGGCATAAACATTAGCCAACAGAATTTCTATTCCAGAAGAAAACGCACAGTGCCATAACCCAAAATAGGATAAATAGCTCCCAATCTCCATTATCACTTCCTGTAAGGAGGATTTTACTAACAGAGCCAGCCCCCCGCTAAGTCTACCCTTTTTAAATGTGGAACGGGCATCCAGGTAATAAACCTCAAAGTCAGACACATGAAGTTCCCTGGCTGCCCAGGTTTCTTGTATAAGCAGAATATCACAGTGATTCCTTAATTCTCCATAATCTGGGTCCATAATTCTCTGAGACCAGCCACCTATATTCCAACTTGCTATGTTCAAAAACCCAACCCCCGCCAAATCAGAATGCAGTAAATCAGCAGGGGATAGGGCTACTGTACTGCCCCGATGTTCTACTTGTTGTGTCGGGGCTTGAGATGAAGTAGAGACCCTTCACTGCAAAGGGGTGCCCTGTTTTACCAGAATTTCGTCCCTACAGCCGACCATCCCTGGTTCATTTACTAACGGACCACTAAAGGAGGGATAGGTTCCAATTCCCTCCGATTCTAAAGATGGAATATTGTCCTGTAATAAACCCACGTCACCACTTGCGATAATACAATCTTGTCTCAAACACAAAGGAGTAGATGCTGCAAGCCAGTCCCCCTCGGAATTACAAGAAATTCTAGGGGAGGCATGCCGTATTCCCAGGTTACCACTGGTTAGTGCCAAACTCTCCCCTCATGGAGTCTCACCATTACTTCTACCATACGAGGGGGAAGTTGGTCCCTTGCACCTTAGTTTGACTACAGAACCATGGATCTGTCAAAACAGTGACGTTAACCTATCCAGTAAAACCTCAGAAGCAGGCAATGGGTCACTATTGGCCTGCAATAACCCTAGAGACAGTTTTAAATCTACCACAGGATCTGTTTGTACTTCCATTGCCTCGAGCTGTAGGCCCTGAGCCCTTAGATCAATCAAAGGAGGGATAACCACAGCGGGGGTTTCCACACTGCCCAGGGGCAAATCTCCCCGCTGGACCTGAGGATCCAACATAATCCTTTCTGGCATACAAGCCTCCCTTTTCCACTGTCCCATACCCATATACACACTAGCCATCACCATCCTCATTCCTTGCAGAGCCTTCTGTTTGTTCCAAATTGAAGATACGAATTTAACATCAGAGAAATGCAATATTATACTCCTCTGGAGCTTATTAACCCCCAGTGTATCGACCCTTAAAATGTCTTTACTAGTGATAGGGAGATAGATAAGGACCCTCAAATGCTCGGCTGCCTCCATAGGTGAACTCCAAAGGGGTAAGTTACCCACGGGGGTGGGAGTAATATTCAGCGCAATTTTATTGGTAGCTTTGTCATAAGAGGCCAATGCTTTTTTATCCTGTAATGGACCAATATCTAATACAGGAACGTCTTGTGAATCTGTCACACACCCCTCCATTCCTGGGCCCAGTGGTGATGTTACAGATTGTATTTTGTGTGGGTCATGAGGGGCTCTCCCAACCAGTCGCACAATTTGATCCAATCTGTTATTAACTTTATCTAGTTGTACAGAAAGACCCCCTTCCAAACTTGATTGGTAAAATTGTTAACCTTTGCTGTAACCCTGTCCAAATGAGCAGACATAGCTCGAAGCGTTTGTGCACTTAATAAAGCATGTTCACCAAAACAGTCCATAAGACCCCCTTCATGACTGAAAACTCGATGATCTTTAGGTTGGGTTAAGGAGTCATCTAGTGAGTGGGATCTAGAGCTTCCATGGGGTAAAGCTTTAGACGTAGATAGAAGGGCCCCCTTTACCAAGGCGGGGGGATCCATAACGCGAGAATGAGAAGCCTCCGCATCAACACATGATCGTAAAACCTCAAACTTATTTGAGGTAGGGAAGAAACTATACATTTTCCTTTGTTTAGAGGGTGGTGATACGGGCAGTGTGATAGGACGGCCACGCTTGCCTTTACCTTTACCATCCATTAAGGAGGTTTAAGAACAATTGTAGGTAATTGTTCAGCCAAACACCACCACCCTTTGGTGTAATCCCCACCACCACCAAAAGCTCACAAGACTAAAGCTGGGTACACCACCAGCCAATCACCGATGAAGTCACTATTAAATCTCAAAAATAATTACAGCTAAAGGGGCGAACAAACAATAAAAAAAGAAGAGTCCACCAGGCCTTCTGCCAGTGCCTAAGGCTGCGTGCACAAGGGCGCGCCCTTGTGCACGCTACCCTGGCACGCGCCACCGGCACTGCCACCGGTGTTGGGTCACTTTTGAGCCCTCAGTCAGGGATTCCCAGCAGCAGCTCCGCCCCTCACGCTGTGCCCTGCCTGCTCGGCACACCTGGACATCCCCCACAATCCGGCTTGCCTCCTCCGCCTCTTCCTATACCGTCAGGCTCCACACACTGCTGCCGGTGTCAGGTCGCTTTTGAGCCCTCAGTCAGGGAATCCCAGCAGCGGCTCCAGCTCTCACTGGATCAGCTCTTTCTCTAGAATTTATTGAACTTGCAAGAGGAAACCTTCTTGTCACCTTTTCAGCCACAGAGTTTCCCAGCACAGACTCTTTCTTTCTCTAGGTTTGTCTGTGTTCGTAAACACAGAATTAACCCCAAACTGTGTCCCACCAATATTAGGATCAGCAATTCCACTGGACCATATGAAGTTCAGTAAAAAGAAGTTTAATGAATGAATCACGAATAAGTATGCAGTACAAGATTATACTTGAGAGTGCAGAAATCAAAATAACATAACCAATAACGCATTCCTATCTGTACTTGAGTTCTCCTAACTTAGGCTTACCCTAAACAAGGTCCAAGGGTATTTCAGTTCATGTCACAGCCAGCAGTGGAAACTTGGCCAGGTCTCAGTCTTAGAGTTTCCAAAAAGCCTTACTTCATAGTTCCTTTGGCCCAGTCCTTCTCTGGCTTGTCAGATCTCAAGATGCAAATTAAACTCTCCTTAAATACCTCTCCAGGGTCCTTTGTGTGATTTTCCCACCTGGGGACTCCTCTATGCTTTCATTCACATCCACAGGAAGAAATTCATTTGCAACTCAATGGTCTATGGCTAGTGTCTGCAGAGGTGGTTTAGGCTTTTCCTGAATACACATTCGGCTTGACTTTGCCTTTTTCCATTACATGACGTGAGCTTCCAGTTCTCAGCTTTCACATTACATACATGTTTAACCTTTACCTTTACACATTTGTTAGACCTATAGTCTACATGTAGCCCAGTATCTCCTTGTGACAGTATTATACCATCAGGATCCTTTATTCAATCTTTCTTAAAATTGGCAGGAGTCTTAAATTTGTGGAGGGACATAATATTCACAGGTTTCATGCAAATTGGATGGAGGATAACGAAGTTGTCACCATTAATGTGTATGGAGCTTTTCTGAAAATCACAACATTTAATTGCATCTGAAATTGGTGTCCTTTACCTAATCAATTCAAAACTCAGTATACACAGTGCCCTCCAAAGGGGGTTAAAATTCCCCAAGTTCCATCAGAATGTAATAAGAAACAAAAATGTTATAGCCAGAAATACGTTTTTCATTTTTTTCTCTTTATTTCAAAAACAAAATGTCATTTTCATTTCTATTTTCATTATTATTATTTGACATTTTTGTTATTGCAATAACAATGAAAATGGCAATTTTAATTATAATTATTGTAATAACAAAAACAACATGCACACCCCTCCTTCTTCAAATAGCAAGCAAGGCGAGGCTGAATTTTTACAGATAGCTCCCTGCTTTACTAAGAATACAACTTTGTGTCAATTTAAGCTTTGCAAACTTTAAAAAACTGCTCTCTATATTCTCTCAGTCTCATGACTTGTACAGGAGTCTTCCACTCTACTCCCCACTGTCAGAGCTCTTTTCCTTGTGCAACACTGGCTATTCTGCTTTCTATAAGAACTTCTTCCTGTACAGTACCCCCTGGCTACTTCAAGTTCAGTCCTTGTACAGGGCTCCCTGACTGCTGTGCCCATATACAAGACTCTCCACCTGGCATAATGATGCCAATCCTGCAGCTCTCCCACTGCACAAAGCTCCCTCACTCAGTTCTTCTCTGTCCAGGGCTCTCCCCCAGCAAAAATATGGTCATTATTCTGAAGATCTCTGTCTCTACAAGACTCCCCCATTTTATTCCCTCTTAGACAGGGCTCCCTTTCTTGCAAAATCCTGCCCAGTCTACAGACCTCCCCCTATACTTGGTTCCATATTCTGTATCCACAATAAAACTACTCCTTGTAAAGTGCTCCCCTGTGCATCATTTCCACTGTGGAAGCTATTTACAAAGGCTCTGCCCTTACTCTCTCCCGTTAATGTCCCCCACTCTTTGTGTTATTATCCATCCCTCCCTGCTCCCCCATAGGATTTCCCTCCCTGAACTGAGGCTCACTCTTAGAGTCCTCCTAAGAGAACTACACTTGCCACTCTGCCCCACATGGTTGCTCTGAAAAGGACCCCAAAACCATCTCCCTGCCCCCCTCCTCAGAAATCCCACTGTATCAGCCCAGAGCACCTGCTTACCCCTCATTCCTTAGTGGGGTTGGGAAAGTCAGAGGGAGAAGTGTTGAAAGAAGATCAATTCCATCTCACCTGTAGCCTCCTGTCCTTGTCTCTGGAATCAACCTCTGCCCTCTTCCTGCACCTGGGACCATCCCAGACAAACTCCAACCCCAAATCATGATCCTCCAATGGGGCGCCCCATTGCAGCCTCAGCCCAGACACCCCCTGTTTTTGGAGGGGGAAGGGCTGTCACTGAAATCCTTGCACTCTGTGGGTCTGGGTGGGTTTAGGGGGCAAGATCAGCCACTTCAAACATCACTGTGGGATTTGCTAGCTCTCTTCTTTAGCCATCTCACTGTCCCTGGCCCCCAAACCGAGGCACCTGCTGTGCAGGATCAGATCAGAAGGACCTTCAGCTCTCTCCCTTACACAGGCCTTGCTTTCTTCCTCTCCTCTCCAGATCAGCTCTAAACATGGCTGACCAGTCACTCACACTGCCCCTTTCCCCAGCACTGATAGAATCAAGCAAGCAGTGCCTGCTGGGAGTTGTAGTCCCCAGTATTCAAGATTGTTTGCTTTTAAACAGTCTCTGCATTACACATAGAATGTTCGCAAGCACTAGACACTCAGGATGGTCTCCATAGACTAACATTGAATTTTCAAGATGTCATAACTTAAAAACTACTAACCAGATTTATAATTAGTAAACCAAAAGGCACCCCCTGGCAGCCTCCCTGAATTTTCTAAAAGGCTTACACCTCCTCCCAACCAACACAAAACCCCTTTACCCTGCCAAGAGCTAGATGGTCTAACTTTTGAAAACACAGACTTCAAAGTGCACTTTTCAAACTGTGATATCTCAGCTGTTATCCAACCGATCAGCTGAAATTTGGACAGCTTGAACTGCTTGCTCCATTGATCTTTCACCACAAATTTCACAATCCTAACTTTAATCATGTCAATTTTATAATGAATAGAATGTTCAGGCTTTATAATGTAGAGTGCAACATGCCTTAACTATGGAGTGGATCATGCCATTCTATAATTACCTCTAAATAAAATAATAATAATAATAATAATAATAAATAATAATAATTTTATTTATATAGTGTGGCCTTACATGGCACACAAAACACTTTACAAAAAGACATTAAAAACTTAAAAACAATATAAATAATATAGATCAGCTTAACACAGTTTAAAAGTTATTAAACATTTAAAAATGGGTTATGAAAAAAGGGAGGGCAAAGAACATCAGTGGATCCTTAAAGCACCAAGAGAATAAATATGTTTTTCAGGTGCTTTTTAAGGTAAGAAGGGAGGAACTGAGATGAACATCTGCAGGGAATGAGTTCCACAACGAGGAGCGCACACCAGCAAAAGCCTAATCGCCTGCTGACTTCAGACACAATGGCAGAGCCCCCAAACGGTTGGTTGTTCAGTGGCAGCTGGTGGGTTCTAAGGCTTGTGAGGCAGAGGGCAGGCCAATGGTGAGCGGGGCCAGGCCAATGGTGGGCGTGGCCAATGGTAGGTGGGGCCAAGTCTAAAATGGCACACTTACATGATCATGATCAATGGAATAGAACATGCACACAAGGATACAATGAATGTACACACAAGGAAGCAACATTACAATATCTGAAATGCACAGGCAGCAGACTACAACTAAAATGCATAAAAATGCTGCAAAACCCAACAGCAGGATTATGTTAAATCCAAAATGGCACACCATAAATTCTGCATAGAGTTTAGAGAGGGTGAGGAGTTATGCAGCTCAGGAGAGGGCAGGTAGGAAGCACCCATATGTGGCATTCAAAGAAAGACACAGTGACCAAAATGCATGGAAAAAGCAAGAAAACAGGATTTTGTGGAATCCTAACATGCACACCATAAATTCTGCAATTGGTCCCTGGGAGGGCGGGGGGGAAACAACAGAACCAGCAACAATACTCCATCCAGCTCACAAGATGAAGAATGCATTCACTGGCTGCCTATAGCGTACCGGGCCGGATTCAAGGTGTTGGTGTTAATCTATAAAGCCCTACATGATCTGGGTCCCTCATACCTTGGGGACCACCTTGCCCTCCACGCCTCAGAGAAATCCCTGTGGTCTGCTGGGGTCGCCTTCTTGGAGGTCCCCCATGTTAAGCAGGGGGCCACAATGGAGAGGGTGTTCTCGGTGGCCGGGCGGCGACTTTGGAACTCCCTCCTGAAGAAAGCTCACCTGGCCCCGGGTCTGATGGCATTTAGTCGAGCCTGTAAGACCTGGCTGTTCGCTCAGGCCTTTGGAGGGGAGGGTGAGAGAGTAAGATAGGTTGGGGGGATTTGGGGAAGGGGTTTTTTAGTAAATGTTGGGGGGGATTATTCTTTTAAAATCATTTTTACCCTATGATGTTTTATGAGTTTTTATTGTTTTATTTGTTGTGAGCCTCCCCAGGATGCCGTGGGCATGAGGGGGCGGCCAATAAATGTAAATAAATAAATAAAATAAATTTCCCAAGTTCAAAATTCAAGAAAAAAGCAACACAACCAACCATAACCATACTCCATCTAGCTCACAAGATGCCCAGAGACTGCATTCATTTCGCTGCTTAGGGAAATTCATAAGCAAGGAAACATTGGAATCAACTCTGTGTCTTTGTATCTATGCTGACACAACACAACTTTCATTCCCACAAATCAAGCCTTATTAAGCTTAGCAGCTCCATAATGGAGTCCAGTTAATGGAAAGCTACCAAACATTTTAAGGACAATTCTAATGTTTTGCCTTTGAAAATACGCCAATATTCACTTGTCCCACTAACAAAACCACACATTAGACCTGCCTGGACTAATGCTTCAGTCAGGCTAGACGTTAGGGCAGAGCATTAAACACACACACACACACACACACTGAAGTACATGGAGTGCTGGCCTGCATCCAGCCCTGTTCCCTTTTTATTTATATTTAATCATAATTTATTTATGACCCTTGTGCTTGTGGAGAGAACCCCAGAAAAGGGATCTAAACATGAATCCACCAGAATCCCTGTCCTGTCCCAATCACTTTACAGTAGAAACCAAGACAGACTGAGGCTGAGCCAGATGGAAAGGAATCTTCAAAAATTGCAACTGCCACCTCCCTAGTCTAATTTGTGTTTTGAAGGAGCAGAGGTGGCTAAGACCAGCACTGGCACAACCACAAGCAGACTAGAGGCTGAAATTAAGGCAAGATTAGAAAATCATTTCCAGCAGCCAGGCCAGGGACCAACAACCAGTAAAACAAGACCAGCAGCACCCTGCCCTTCACCCCCTGGCTCACCTGGGGGGGGACTGAAATTAAAGTTCCAACTTGAAGAACCAACTTCAAGCTGAACTTCAAGTTCAACCAAAATTAGAACTCAACCAATTTCATTTTCTCCAATCCCCCCCAAAGAACAGAACAGAAGTCTAGGTGGGCAGATACCCTTCCAAGGCAATCAAATTCCTTCCAAATCAATCCTTCTCAAAACGTGAGTGTCCCATTCCACGACCCCCCTCCTCTCAAAGCCCAATGTGTTTGGTTTGAAATTCGAGTTCGGAAATTCGGTTCAGTTTGAAATTCGAGTTCGGCTCGGAAGTTCGGTTTGGTTGACCAAACAGTCGGTCAATTTCCGAACTTCCAAACCAAGTTCGTCCATTCAAAAACTGGGGGTTTTGCTGTGTGTTGCTACTAAGGATGAGCGAACAGAACGGAGTTCAGAAATTCGGTTCGGTTCGGTTTGAAATTCGAGTTCGGTTCAGAAGTTCGGTTCGGTTGACCAAACAGACCGAGTTCAGTCCAAACTCCGAACTTCCAAACTGCTTTCGCCCATCCCTAAAGATAATATTATAAATTCCAGTAGCCCTCTCAGTCAGCTCAGTGCTGCAGCAGTTCCTCTGCTTACTGTGTATGTCCCTAGTCCTATCTCAGCCTCAGCAACACAGGGAGGAGGGCCAGGATCTGGGTATTCCGTATCACAGCAGCAATATGTTGCCAGCAGAAGAAGCACGCACTACTCACTCATTGAATGTGATGATGCCACACACACATGAGGAAAAAAAAGTCCACGCAAACGGAGCTTCTCCAGCTGCCTCTTCCAAACTCCCCCTGCAGTTCCCTTGGCCTGGGTGTCTACTTCTGACGCCCAGGCATCAATCAAAATAGTTGCATTTTAGCCCCCATAGTGCTCTCTGCAACTCTGCCCCCAGCATTCAACTGTTGGCATTGCATTGCCCCATGCCTGCGGTATGGATGGAGCACCCAGTCGCCCATACCACATTGTAATCTAAATGGTTCCTGAAGGGTTTCCTTATCTGCTGCTCAATGCTTCTCATGCCCCCAGTCAGTGCCAGTGCCAGTGCCAGCTTGGCTCATGGGTCCTCCTCCCAAATCCAGCACCAGCCTCCCAGTCCTCACTGCACAGCTGCGGACTTTAGACCTCTTCTTCCTTGCGCTTCCCAGGAGTGATTCTGCATGCGCAGAGTATGCCTGGAGCTGCAGACATGTAGGAGACTACATGGGGAGTGTGCGCTTGCACAGAGCATCCCCAGACCAGGAAGTGTGGCGTCAGCTGCTTTGGAATAGTGGAACTGCTGCGGTAAGCACCCAAATGGGTCCTTCGAGGCCCCTAGAGTGTGGGGGGAGAGTCCAGGACTGTCAGGGGGGTCAACTGATGGCCAGGGGGACAACGCCCCCACTGCCCATTAATGCACACTGCGCCTGGGGTAGTTCCTGAGCACAGATACCCACCAGTGTGAGGTTCTAAGAGTAGGTCTCAAATATAACCAGAGCCTAAACCATTCAGGGCCCTAAAAACCAGCATCACAATCATCAACTCAATCCGTTGCTCTACAGGCAGTCAATGCAGAGAATGCAAGGCAGGCATAATATGATCATGGCTGCCCAGACCAGTTATCAGCCATGCTGCTGCATTCTGAACAAGCTGCAAGCAACTGATAACTAAGCATTGCCAGCAGCCCGTAGAAGAGGGAGTTACCAAAGATAAGGCTCATAGTCACCAGGGCATGGGTTACTGCAGCAAGTTCAGCCTGAGATAATAAGATGGAGAGTTGAGTCTCAGAGAGGCATGCTCAAGTTTACACAAGAAGGCCATCTGGAGAACTGAGAATACTAGGACTCTAAGCAAAGGACTGCCCTCTTTCTCTTTTCCATATGGAAAATCCTTGTGAGAACACCTTCACTTTTGAATCCTTTCAAAAACTGACTCTTTTCAATTGCTCAGCTACGGCACTTCCTAGTGAAACCAAGATGTA
This sequence comes from Sphenodon punctatus, assembly GCA_003113815.1. Classification (NCBI taxonomy): domain Eukaryota; kingdom Metazoa; phylum Chordata; class Lepidosauria; order Sphenodontia; family Sphenodontidae; genus Sphenodon; species Sphenodon punctatus. The sequence goes on along the minus strand of QEPC01014514.1, from coordinate 120,364 downwards.
ATATATTTGAAACAGAACCTCGCTTTTCCTGACTAGAATTTTAGAACAGTCAGAGTAAAGAATATTCCTGAAGAACCTTCCCCAAATTTTCTGCAAAAGCATATTACCTACTGTATACTGGGACACAAATGCTGGAGTTTTTATTGGGACAGTGTCAAAATTTCCCACACTATAGGGATGGGCTAACAGATCACGGTTCGGGTTCGGCTGTTCGGTTCGGCCATTCGGTTTGTTCACTGCGTTCAGGTTCGGCCGTTCGGTTCTGTCCTGTTCAGTTCAGGCATTCATAAAAAGGCTCTCTCTGCGACGGATGATGGCCCCAGATCCATGATGGTGGGTCCTGGGGCTAGAGTGGCAGCTTCTAGGTATCAGCCACAGCCTTCCCTACCTCTAACGTAGACCCCAGAACCCTTACAGAGGATCCTGGGGCTGGAGTGACTGTTTCTTGATGTGGTAGAAAGACACCGCCTCCGTGCAAGGAATGATGGCCCCAGACCCATGACGGTCGGTCCTGGGGCTAGAGTGGCAGCTTCTGGATATTGGCCACAGACCTCCCCTGTAACTTGTCCCCAGAACCCTGGTGGTGGTTCCTGGGACTGGAGTGGCTGTTCCTTGATGCTTTGGAAAATTGGCTTTCTGTCCGAGGAATGATGGTCCGAGACCTATGATGGTGGGTCGTGGGGCTAAGGTGGCAGGCTCTATGGATTTGGTTAAATCCCTCCATGCCTGTAACTTGGCCCCAGAATGCTGGTAGTGGGTCCTGGGGCTGGAGTGACTGTTTCTCGGTGCGGTGGAATGACACCACCTCTGTGCGATGGTCCCAGACCCATGACAGTGGGTCCTGGGGCTAAATGTGACAGCTTCTAGATACATAATGGCCACAGTCTTCCCTGCCTGTAACTTGGCCCCAGAACCCTGATGGCGGGTCCTGGGCCTGGAGTGACTGTTTCTTGATGCTTTGGAAAATCGGCTCTCTGTATGAGGAATGATGGCCCCAGACTCATGATGGTGGGTCCTGGGGTTTGAGTGGCAGCTTCTAGGTATTGGTCACAGCCCTCCCTGCCTTTAACTTGTCCCCAGAACCCTGAAGGCAGGTCCTGGGGCTGGAGTGGCTGTTTCTTGATGTGGTGGAAAGACATCGCCTCCGTGTGATGAATGATGTGCCCAGACCCATGATGGTGGGTCCTGGGGATAGAGTGGCAGCTTCTACATACATATTGGCCACAGCCCTCCCTGCTGGTAACTTGGCCCTAGAATTCAGATGGTGGGTCCTGGGGCTGGAGTGGCTGTTTCTTGATGTTTTGGAAATTTGACTCTCTGTGCGAGGAATGATGGCCCCAGACCCATGATGGTGGATCCTGGGGGTAGAGTGGCAGCTTCTAGGTATTGGCCACAGCCCTCCCTGCCTGTAACTGGCCCCAAAACCCTGAAGGCAAGTCCTGGGGCTGGAGTGGCTGTTTCTTGATGCGGTGGAAAGACATCGCCTCTGTGCAAGGAATGATGGCCCCAGACCCATGATGGTGGGTTCTGGGGCTATAGTGGCAGCTTCTAGGTATTGTCCACAGCCCTCCCTGCCAGTAAAGTGGCCCCAGAACCCTGACAGCGGGTTCTGGGGCTGGAGTGGCTGTTTCTTGAAGCTTTATAAAATTGGCTCTCTGTGCGAGGAATGATTGCCCCAGACTCATGATGCTGGGTCCTGGGGATAGAGTGGCAGCTTCTGGATATTGGCCACAGCCCTCCCTGCCTGTAACTTGGCCCTAGAACCCTGACGTCGGATCCAGAGGCTGGAGTGGCTCTTTCTTGATGCGGTGGAATGACATTATCTCCGTGTGAGGAATGATGGCCCCAGACCCATGATGGTGGGTCCTGGGGTTAGAGTGGCAGCTTCTCGATATTGACCACATCCCTCCCTGCCTGTAACTTGGCCCCAGAATCCTGGTGGCGGGTCCTGGTGCTGGAGTGGCTGTTTCTTGATGCTTTGGAAAATAATCTCTCTGTGCGAGGAATGATGCCCCAGACCCATGAGAGTGGGTCCTGGGGCTAGAGTGGCAGCTTAAAGATTTTGGCCACAGCCCTCCCTGCCAGTAACATAGTCCCAGAACCCTGGCAGCACCCTGGAGTGGCTGTTTCTTGATGCTTTAGAAGATTGGCTCTCTGCAAGGAATGATGGCCCCAGACCATGACGGTGGGTTCTGGGGGTAGAGTGGCAGATTCTAGATACATATTGGCCACAGCCCTCCATGCCAGTAACTTGCCCCCAGAACCCTGATGGCTGGTACTGGGGCTGGAGTGGCTGTTTCTTGATGCAGTGGAATGACATCGCCTCTGTGCGAGTAATGGTTTTTATTATTTCTTATTTATTTCTTTATATTTATTGGCCGCTCCCCATGCCTATGGCATCCCGGGGTGGCTCACAACAGGTAAAACAATAAAAATCACATAAAAACATCAAATATAAATGATTAACTCCCCCCTACACCCCTAGCCCCCAAATCCCCCCCCCTTCTCTAGCCTCCCCTCTGAAGACCTGGGCGAAAAGCCAGGTCTTACAGTCTCGACGAAAAGTGATCAGACCCGGGGCCACACGAGCTTCCTCCAGGAGGAAGTTCCAAAGTCACAGCCCAGCCACCGAGAACACCCTCTCCATTGTGGCCCCTCGTTTAACATGGGTGACCTCCAGGAAAGCACTCCTAGAAGACCACAGGGATCACCCTGAGGTGCGGATGGTGAAGCAGTCCCCAAGGTATGAAGGGCCCAGACTGTATAGGGCTTTATAGATCAATACCATCACCTTGAATCTGGGTTGGTACGCTATAGACCACCAGTGCAGAGTGCGGAGCACAAGTGTTATATGCTCCCGTTGCCTCGTCCCTATAAGGAGATGTGCCACTGCATTCTGTGCCAGCTGCAGCCGCCGAACCAGAACCAAGGGAAGTTCCATGTAGAATGCGTTGCAGTAGTCTAGCCTCGAGGTGATGAAGGCATGAATAAAAGTGGCCAAGTCAGGCCCAGAAATGTATGGGCGCAGCCTCCGTACCAGATACATCTGGTGAAAGGCAGCTCTAGCCACCGCCTCCACCTGCCAATCCCGATGGACGCCAGGATCAAAAACCACCCCCAGATCCTGAAGCTGCTGGGCTACGGGAGGGCAGACCCTCCCCACCAGAGGGGTTGGCACCTCCCTCACCCTACCCACCACCATCACCTCTGTCTTATCAGGATTGAGCTTCAGTCTGCTCTGCCACATCCAATCCACCACAGACTCCAAACATTGGGAAAGCAACAAGACAGCAGGGCCTGGGTTGGTCGAAAACGAGAGGTACAGCTGAGTATCATCAGCATATTGGTGACATCGCACCCCGAACCATCTCACGATCTCCCCCAGGGGGGCTGCATATACACATTAAACAAAAGCAGAGAGAGGATCAAACCCAGCAGAACACCGCAGGTCAAAGCCTGGGAGCATGATGTTTCAGCTCCCAGCACCACCTGCTGACTCCTCCCTGAGAGGTGTCAGGCTCCGCCCCTTGCAAAGGGGCAAGGGGAGAAGAAAACAGGAAAAACCCCAGAGGGACCCACCTGCAACAGCGGGGCAATCCCCGCCACCGGCATCACGGCGGCAAGCACAAGCGCGGCCGCCCCCCTTGGAGACAGCGTCGGGGAACGGAGCTCCGCCCCCCGCTCCCCTTGAACAGCTCCAAGAGGTTTCCCCGCAGCAGGGAAAGACGTCAGGCACCGGCCCCGCCCCCCTCCGACGCAGCGCACGCATAGCGGCGCGAGGGGCGGAGTCAGGGGCGGGGCTTTCGGGCGAGGCCTC
>QEPC01014514.1:94505-111026 GCA_003113815.1 Sphenodon punctatus | reverse complement strand
AGCCATCACTCGGGTACGGGACCCCCTGAGTGACGTGACGCTCCTGTGTGCCAGGCTACCTGTCCCTCTTCCCTCTCCTGGTGGCAATACCTCTCTCCCCCCCAATGATGACAAGGGTTGCCTCGTAGACCTCGAGGAAAGCCCACCTACTAACCTGAGGGGAATACCGGGAGCCTTCCATACGCCAGGGAGAGAGGCGGCCTACCCCCCAGAACCCTTGCCCCCGTGCCCGGGCCCCTTTGGGTCCTCTTCCCCTTCCTACCCTGACACCATGCAGCCTAGCCCGTGGCCAATCGCAGACTGTGAAGCCAATGGTCTGAGGCGAAAAGCGATGGTGATTGGGCAGGCTGGCTGCTACTCCAAGCCTCTCCATCCCTGGTGCCTGAAAGTCTGCTCCTCAGCTGACTCCCCCTCCCTGTCATGTTTTGCCTTCCAGTCACACGTTTTCGCCACCCAATCTCACCTGAACTGACTGAACCGTTCGGTCATTTTGACGTTCAGAATTGAGTGTGGTTCAGTCTGTTTGTGTTCGGGTTCGGTCATCCGAACAGGCCGAGTTTGGGCCGAACTCCGTATTTCCGAACCGCATTCGCCCATCCCTACCACTCTGAGTGGAAAAGCAAGAGTACAAGTGGTAGCAAATCACTTCAATACCAGCTGTTAGGGTTAAATCCAGAATCTCTGTAATCAAAGTTAAAATGCCACTGTAGCAGGGTTGTAATAACCCGAGCTCCAGAGTTCCCATTTCTCTCCTGGTTAGTTAGGTCTGTACATCCCTTAACTGATGCTCCCTCTCAGGTGTATCCATCAGGGCACTCTAGTTCTGCTTCTTACACAATTTATTTACAAGTACTCTTCCTGGTGCTCCCCGCACCTCACACTGTTTCCCCTAGGGATGGGCAAACAGAACGCGGTTCAGATCTTCGGATGTTTGGTCGTCCAGTTCAAAATCTGAGTTTGGGTTCGATGGTTTGGTTCAGTCGAGTTCAGTTTGGCTGAACGTGGCCAAACATTCAAAAATAGCAAATCTGGAACCAAAACCGAAATGAAACCGAAACCTAATTTTTGGTCCAGGAAAGACATTTTTCCTGCCCCTGAACTCATCCAAACTCATCCGAATACAACCAAACTGTTCGGTCATTTGAAAGTTCGGTTCAGACGTTCAGTTGGACATCCGAACAGACCGAGTTCAGCCCGAACTCCGAACATCCGAACCGTGTTCTCCCATCCCTAGTTTCCCCATCACCCCAAAGTCTCTGGAGTCACCGCTCCTCCAATATAGTCCTTTGCGTTGGGCTCTAAGCCCCACAGAGTCTTTAGAGCCTAAAATAATCCTCTACTGTGCTCAGTGCTCTGTCTATGAGGCTCTCATGTTCTGGCCCCTCTGGGTTCTCAACATTAATCTTGTCTCCTGGGTCCGAGGTGCCTCCTGACTCCAGCTGGTGGCCCAATCTGCTACTCACAGCTCAGCTATGGTTTGCTCATGGTCATCCTCCTGGGCTTGTATGTCCTTCTCCTGGCTCCAACTCTCCAGGCTCGCCCTCGGCTTCCCAGGCTCCCAGCAGACTTGGGCAGCTCGCCTCTGCCCTCCTGGCTCTCCTCAGTCAGGCATTCTCTGCAGTCGACCTTACTCCAGCCAGCCTCAGCACTTGCGAGCTCCTAGAGAAGCACAACCATTTCCTGCTTCCCTGTGCCGGCTCTGTCACAGCAGAGGTAGTGGGGTTTAAACTCTCCACGCCACCACCACCACCACCACTTGGCCTCTTAAAAGAGCTAGAGCTTCCACCCTGCTATAGACAGACTCCTTCTGTGGTGTGAAGCGCCTACTCAAATGGTCATGTTTGTGTGTATTGTAGCAGAGAAAACACTCCAATTTTCATCCCTCCCTGAAGTCCTCTACCGTCCCAGCAACCCTATGTACTACCTCCTTTGTTCCTCACACATCTCTGCCTCATGGACTGCTTGTAATTCCAGCTCCATCTCTCTGCTGGCAGTTGCCCACAAGTGTCAAATGAGAGGGATCAAGAGAAAGAAAGAGCTAATTTAACCCCTGTTTCCTACTGTTTGTAGGGATAGAGGCAGAAGGAAGTAGTAACCCCAGCTGAGTAACTCTTCTACGGTAACTACTCTCTTTCAGGTATGCTCTTGAGAACAAGCCGTTAGAGAGAACCCTGTTGAGTCCAGTATGAATATCTGGCAGAGTTATTAATGTCTGTGTAAGAAAGGAGGTTATTTGGGGAGATTATCAGAAAGTACCTATACAGAACAAGGTAAGTTAATAACAGCTCAGCACTTATACTTCCATTTGTCTGAGAGCCTCAGCATGTTAAACAAACAGATATGAATGAAAGTTCACAACTGCATTGGGAAGTGTGTGATGATCACAGGTGACTCAAGGTGCTTTGGAGAGGAAGAACCCACGAATCTTGGCTCTTTGCTCCAACCACTAGAATCCACTCCTGTGAAAGAGATATTGATAAAACATAGGTCCCCCATGAGCACCCATCCAATGCATCATCCACTAAAAGCCATCATTTGCCAATGCATTTGCATGCTTTGATCGTTATCTGAATATCCAAATAAAATCGGCTGTTGAAACAGATATTTGCTTTTTCAGTTGTTCAGTTCTTTCATTATTTCAGTTACTTTGTTTCAGCTCCTGCACATGCACGATAGTGCTAATATTACCCAAATAATCAAATAATCAAACTGTGCATCAGATGACGTGGGGACCAAGTAGGGGTTATTATTCACTTTGGTGAATCCGGATTGAATTTGAAGAATAAGATATATGTTTCAGTTATTTGCCGTCGATAATTGCAGTTATTTGCCGCAGATATTTGTTTCAGTTCTACTGCCTCCCATCAGAATTGCATACACCCTCTGGTCACCCAAAACCAATTGACTGGTACTGCTTCTTCTAGACCGAATTGGCTATAGAGTCCAAGGGGCCAGAGACAAAAACTCGTCATGGGGTCTGTTGATCCTGCATGGCTCCCAGTGCGTGGGGGAGGTTTCCAGGTCATAAGTTCCTGTTCCTCAGTTTGACTGGTTTCCTATTCAGAGGTGTGGAGCCTCTGAAAGTGCAGGACTAGGGGCATATGGTACAGTTGCTCCTGGTCCAGCTTCTAGGCTTTTCTGACCCACAGGTACAGTGAGCCCATTCACACACACTAGGCTTTCAACCCAGACGCCTGGGAAAACCTGATTCACGTAGCCCTTCCCCCACTCCCCCAAGGCACTAGATACAAATGGAGGCATTAAGCACTACCATAGATAGCTCCACACTCCTCTGAGCCCTGCTGAAGTCCACGAAAAGTTCAGCTCAAGAATAAATGAACAACAAACCCTTGCACTGCAATCACTAAAGCAGCTTTAGAAATGCCATCTCTCCAACTTGGCCATCCTGAGCATATGCCCAGCATATGCAAAAGACAGACCATTGCGGATTATGGGTATTAATGTATGCACATTGCAGCATGGGAGGTGACTGTCCTAAGTCAATGCGTTATGACTTTGGGTTGCCCCTCCACATTTGGTAAGGGGTAATGGTAAGAATAAGAATTTCCTGCCAATGTATTTTTGCTCTTTATTTTAAAGCATCTGCCTTAAGATCTTTGCATGTACACAATCATGCGTGACAGGGTCACATGAGTGAAGTGTAGGCACCTTAAATGTATGAGCTGTACCTCTCATTGCAAAATGGCTTTTCTGCTGATTGATATTTCCAACAGTTTGTCAAACAGTAGGTTCATGGCTTAGTCAGGGACAAAGTTATTAAGGACATAAAACGCCATCTGGATGATGCTAATAAACATAAAACCTAACCTTCAGATACACTGCTGCAATGACCAGACGGTGCCAGACCAGATTACCCTTTGTTTGTGTTAAAATCTGAGCCCTGCTCTAACCTTTTTGACTGCACTAACCTGCTATATTTTACTGTGGAACCCTAAAATGCTGTTATTCCAGTAAGACAGCTCAGCAATTTGTTCCTGGTGCCATTCTGGAACATTCTCTTTAAAGGATTAGTTTCCCAATTAAGTTTCTTTTTCTGTTTCTAAACAGTTGGTGGTTTGTTTAAAACTTTTATTTAAGATGCCTGCTTGTCAGTATAGCTGGTGTTTCCAGAAGAGAGGGAAAAAACCACATGCCCACTGAAATTTTTTAAAGCCCGCTGATCTGTTTCTAAACCATTTTTTTTTCTTGCAAGAAAATGATTGCCTGTTCCATTTTTAAAACGTCCCACTGAAATCAACAAGAATATCTGTATCCTAATCTGACTGTAAACTATTAAATGGGTAAACTAAAGTTGTGAAAAACATCAGAACTTAGGGTAGGTTTGAAGAGAGATCCCAGTGCTGCCATTGTATTGTAATTTTATTACAATTTTATTACCTCTCAATCTATGCCCTTCTTTTCACATCACCTCTTGACAAGTACCTGCTCAACAGAGCATATAGGTTTCACCTCTTATCAAGTGACTCCAGCATACCTCATCAACTTAGCCATTTTGTCTTAGGTGTCCTCTGCTTACCTTACCATCTGTGGGGAAATATTAGATCTTTTGGGGGGTCTTTTCCATCTTACAGCATGGCCAATGTGCTACCACTAAGGTTTCTTTGCACAAAATATGCCATCCCTTAGATTTGGCCACATCTACACACTGGTTTTCCTTTTCCTGTTTTTCCGTGAAATGCCCAGGCCCGGCATTGTTTATTGTACTCAATTATTGTATTCAATTAGCTTCCCATTTCTTTTTCATCAGTGACAAGATTCATCACCATAAATGTTGCTGGTTGTGGCAGGTTGTTGTATAATTTCTGCATTGGGCAAAGTAGCATCTTCCCATGAGAAACTGCTTCAATCTGAATACTGCCTTACCAAACCCAATTCTTTAAAAATTGCATTTTTGGACATTGTTTTTTCAAGCCATTTATCAAGCTAGACATCCTCTTATTCTTCTTCAGCTGCATTACCCCAAATTTGGAGAATAAGTGTCTACACGCTAGATACATGTGACATGATCTTGTCTTCTTGGAATTAATGTCTGCTTGCTTCAGACTCTGGAACTTTTCTTGGAACTCACACACACTTTCTCACAATAGGACAATGTCATCAGAAAATCTCTTGTGGTTCAGCTGTTTTCTATTGTTTATACTCTTATCCAAACAGTCACGTTCTTTGAAAACCTATTCTAATACATCCGCAAGCAGTTTCAGTGATATAATGTTTCCCTGCTTTCCACTTCTTCCAGACTGAATGTTGCATTCTTTCAAACTGACTTTGATCAAAGTTTTCACTAGGGCTGAAATAGGAATCCCCAAAAAAACAGCAATTCCTGCCAAATTATATGGTACCCAAACCTGTCAGAGATGGGTCAGATACAGTGGAATTCCTGAAGAGTACTTGATAAGGTGCCTGACCCCCACCCCCACCCCACTACTAAAACCCAGTTTAGCTGGATTCCAGGAGTGAAGTGGTAGGGGCAGCAGCAGGCACCACAGGAAAGGATGGGGATGTGAGCCTTGGGACCCGCTTGCCTGCCCTGGCTCTCAGAGAATGTTCAGGTCCCTTCAGAATAAACCAGAAGCACAATGGTGCACTTCTGATACATTCAAGAGGGACCTGTGCATGCTCCAGGAGCTAAGGGAGGCATCCAGATGAGTTTCTGGGCTGTGCGATCCACACACTGCCCCTCCCACAACCCTCCTCTTCCACCACAAACCACTTTTGCTGCCCTGGAAGAGCCGACCCTGCCTCCCCCTGCCACCTGCTTCTGCCCTCCAGGACCCAGGCAAACCGTGGGTTGGGGCAGGGTGGGGGAGTGAGGAAGGATTTACTGCCAGCTGGGTATTCTATCTTGCTGGTGTGCAGGGGCCTGACAAATTTCTGCAGGGGTTCCTGGAGGGGTTCCCACCTACTGGTGAGAGTACTCATGGGTAGCGAATCCACTACCCATTTCAGCCCTAGCTCTCACATTATGTTCTTGAGCAAATTAATGTAAACAGCAAACATGTCATCCACTGGTGACTTTTAAAAACCTGCTACCTGTTAATTTGATTGAGTTTACCGGATGGCCTGGAAAGACTTGCATCTTCAGGCATCCAAGCATCCAATGGGGGCTGGGCAAACCCATTGGGTGCCTGCTGGTGGTGCCTGAACATGCTGGTATTACCAGCAGACAGCAAATGTGTTACCCGCTGCATCCCTAGTCTGACCCAGTTATTACGAGGGTGCCATATACACACAGTCAACAACTTTCTCATTGTCCATGAAGAGGAGGCACGAAAGACTGTTAATAATCATCATCATCTTTATTTTTATATAGCACCCTCCTACCATGGCAATCGAAGTGCTTTACATAGAAACATTTTAACACAACTTTTAATCCTCACAACAACCCTGTGAGGTGGGTTAGGCTGAAAGAATATTGTGACTGGTCCAAGGTCACCCAATGAGTTTCTGGCTAAGGTGAGATTTGAACCAGGGTCCCCCCCACCTCCATGGTGAAATACTGCACACTTAGGACACTTTCAGACATGCCCCCTCGTGCATATTTGGGCTGCAGGGGGGAATGCGCAGCCCGAATATACGTGGGGATCGGCCAGCCTGAAAGCCCCTCTGTCTCCCCCCCCCGGCGCAGCTTTGCCAGCAGACATGCACATGGATGCAGAGCTTGATTTCCTGCTCTGCATTCCTGCACGTCTCTGCCGGCAAAACCGTAGGGGGGGGCTTTCAGACCAGCTGATCCCCAAGCATATTTGGACTGCACATTCCCCCCCACAGCATAAATATGTGGGGGGGGGGGCATGTCTGAAAGTGGCCAAAGTCTTGACACTTCTATCCCATGTTTTGACATGCAGTTCATAGTAGAACAACCCTGCTAGATTCTAATCTAGTCAGCTTGGCTGTTTTTTACCCAGTCTCGTGACATTTGGCCTTAGTTGCTGCTCTGGGAGTGAAGTGAAAACATGAGAGTCTACATTTTCATGTTTTTTAAAAAAGGTTTAGTTTTCATGTTTGTGTAGAAAAGCTTTCATCACACAAGTAACAGTTCAAAGACGTTCCTCATAGAAGCAAAGCTATGGGTGTGCTTGTTATCTTTTCAAGATTCAGTCCTATTTTGTGGCAAATAATTGCAAGCAAGAACAATAAAGGAGGCCATTTGGACAATATTTGTATAATTTCCCCTTCCAAATTCAGTGCTATAAAAGATCTCATCTTTTGTCTGTCTGAAGAGATAATCAAATAATTCTGAAAGATTCCACATTCTGAAAAGCTAGGATATTATTTTAGGATCTGATTTTTACAGTTTTATTCTCTTGGGATATTAACACAGATTGCAAACATATCTCTCTCTCTATCTATCTATATATTTCTCTCTCTCCCCCCACCCCCTCATGATAATCTGATGAGTGTATAATTTTGAAAATGTTCAAAGAATGGAAATAATTTTTTTAAAGTTTAGTTCAGTTTTTGAAAAGCAACTTAGTTTCAGCTCATAAACCCAATAAACTTGATTAGAAAAAATAGCCAATGTAATATTTAAATGCCAAAGCATTATTTTAGACTCCTTAATGTAAAAGACGGCAATGACTGGTTGTTTAGATTGATTAGTGGCCTGCTGCAGAGATACAGTGGCAGTGTTAGTGATTCTGCTACAGCTGTCGAAACAACATTTGCCAACAAATGCCCATTTATCATAGTTATTTCTTATTCGAAATACTGCACGGACTGACTTTGAAACCCTGCTGTGTAGACCTGAAACAACAAATTGCAGTGAATGCTGTTTCCATTGGAAACAGGTCGTTTGCCTCCATTTGCACAACAAGGCAACTTACTGGTGTTGCTGCTATTTTTCACTAATTTTCACTGGTTTAACACAACATGAACTAAGCTGCTGCTATCAAATATGTTTAACAGCATATGCTTTACATACTGGCTAAGCAATGCAAAAGTGCTGGAAACGGATGCAAAAAAAGTGCTGGAAATTGACACAAAAGGACAGGCCCAAAGAATCCTGGACAGTCTTGAAAAGTCCCAGAAAGTGACTGAAAAGACAAAAGATTGCTTGTCCCAATCTCACAATGGCAGAATCACTGACCAGTGGGAAAATATTGATGAATGGTTGCAAGTGCTCCCCAAAGGTAGGTATTTCCCAACCAGAAGGGAAGACTTGCTCTCATCTCAGTGCTATTGTTGTGTAGAGATTGCTGGCAAATGGGGATGTGCTAATGGTGGTAACTGTATTTTATTCCCCCCAAATAGATATACCCTCCCATATCACACTCTTGAAAGTCGGACAAACGTCTGCGGTCCCTTTACAAGGCCACTGTGATTTATTTACAGTTCCAGGTACATACACAAAAACACAATTTCTCAGACTCCTCAACTGGGCCTCCACCTCTCCTTGGGCTCTTCCCCAGACTAGGTCTCTGGTCAATTGGCTTCAAGTCCAGGCTAACTAGAGCTGTAACAAGTATTAGCAAAAACAGGTATACCTTACCCATCAAAATTGCAGTAGTCGACCTGCCAACATTGGATACTGATGTACTGTTTACCATTTTTCATCTCAATTTTCCCAATCGTGGTACTGATTTTCTGACTTCTGATACTGGTTTTTTTACTTCTTGTCCCAATTCCTTTATTGTTTTACCAATCAGTAAACCATTAACTTGCCACCACTAACTCGGTAATGGTAAAACCTGGAATTTGGGGATAATCAGGCACTGAAGCCAGTACCTGAGTACTAATAAAGCACCTGGCAAACTGTTTGTTCACAAATGTAGGTATTGTTCACAGGTAGGACATGTGCTATCATTTCAGCTCTAAGGCTAATCCAGTTTTTAAAACGTGCCTGGCCTCTTCCCTGGTGGTTTCCCTCTCCAGGTGTCCATAGGCATGTGCAACCAATAAAGAAGCAAAGGGTCTCTGCGCTAGAAAGGGCCCATCAGAGTCTTCGAGTGCCACTAGGAGGGCTCGTTATACAGGCCCCTGCAGTTCCTAAAAATGCCTCTGGCCCTATGTAAAGCTTTTATAACCAGTCTTGCTATGCTGACTAGCAGCTTCCTCCTTCCAGCTGGGTTAACTAGCCACAGTTGTTCACATCACGAAAACACTTATGGTATTCTAAAAACAGGTCCTTAACCTCTGATGGGAAACCATCTCACGCTGGTTTATCGAGCATTTACAAATAGGGTTGTCAGTCATCATTTATTTATTATATAGTTATTATTTACATCATGCCAAATTTCACCCAGAGACTTCAGATTTTGATCCAGTCTTCAGGCTTCAGGGAAAGTCTGATTTCTCTGGGTTTCCAGGGTTGGTCCTGATAACCCATAAACTTGTGGCTTCTGGGAGGAGTAGGGAGCATCTATGTCAGAAAGGGGAAAGACCACAGGGATTTTTCACCCCCTTTCTGCCCCTATGAAGTACCATGATGTACCTATGAAGTGCCATGATATCATAACTGTCCACAATGTGAAGGGGAGGGGAATACAGACCCCTTTGTCTTTTTGATGTGACCCTGTCCCTGTAGAGCACTGTGATGTCACAATATTCTGTAAAGGAGAGAGAGGTAAGACAGTCTCCTCCATCCTCCACCTTGATCTTAACCCTTTTAACAAATTGTGTTTAGACTGAACCACTGCTCCTGAGATATTTATGTTTCTGTGTGATTCACCCTATATTTTATCCTATGACCAGGGCTGGCCTTACCACAGGGTGACCATCCCAGGCCATGCTCTTTTTTTCTACTTCCAGGGGCCACACAGTCACCCCCATTTTCACCAGGGTAGGGTATAGAGCTGCCACTCCCAGTCAGGCCCCATATTTTATCTTTGTTCTGGGCCCTACAAACTCTAAGGCCAGTCCTGCTTATGACTATTAACGCATGTGACATATCTCTAATGTATTGACCATCCAAAATGGCATGAGGAAGGAGATCAGAATCTAGCCCCAAAGTGGCAAGGCCTCCTTAACATACATGTCTTTTGGCTGTAAACCTGAAATTACCTACCCCAAACTAGTCATGTTGAACCCAAGAGATTTACACTAGAGCAAATGGCTTCAAGAATGCAGCATTCCTGACTCTAAGTAATTGGCTTAATATGCCATAATAGCCCTGTGGGCTATGGCTTCTTTAAGACAGTGTGTGCCAGGTGGGGTTACTCTGGTGCTGAGCATGGCAAAGTCAGCCCTGTGAATGAACACCAGCATGGCTTGGAAACAGGCTGAAGTGTAAAGGAACAGACTGGCCAGATGCTGGCCCTTTAAGGCTGAAAAGTGTGGATCCTGGCCACACCCACTCAGACCTATAAGAGGAGGCAGTCTGCTGAAGAGGCTTCAGTCTGTGCTTGGACTCTGAGCTGAGAGCAGCCCCCTGAAGACCGCTCTCCTAGGTGCTGAAGCCATGCTGAAGAGGACAAGCAAGAGCGACTAGAACAGTGGAGGGTTAACCTGAGGAAGCCCAAGTCCTGGAATCTGTAAGTGGCAGCCAGGAGATCCTTGCCTGCCTGGGAGACACTTTGGGGGGTTGACACTATACCACAGAATCATGATGTAAAGAGATTGTATATTGTTGTGTGTGGACTTTGAATATCTGAGTAAAAACTATAGAGCTGATTCCCTGTGAAGTGACAGCATTACTGGACCTGATCCTACCCTGTTACATAAGTGGTGGATAATATGAGCAGCTCCAGCATTGGCCCACAAGCCATCACAGTGAAGGTAGCTGGACCCATGCAGGTGCAGTGGAGTGAATTGGAGGATTACACCCAACAGCTAGACAAAGCAGTAAAGAGAAACTGACAGATGCCAGAAGAGAGTGCCTAGAAGCACTGAGTAACTGATGAGAGACTGACACAGCTTCTGAAGGATTATGCCCCACATCAAGGAGCAGCAAGAGAAAGACTTGCTAGAGAAGTGCACACCAATTCAGAATGAGTGAGAGCAAACAAGACGTTGGCAAGGACTACAGGACAGCTTACTCGGACGATGGCTTGAGCAGGCTAGAGCTAGGGGGCTAACTCACACACAGTGACAGGATGTGGGTCCCCAGCAGCAATTTGCGTGAGAGATAGGGATGTATGGACGTGGTTCGGATGTTCAAAGTTCCGCCCGAACTCAGTCGGTTCGGACGTCTGAACCGAACGTCCGAACCGAAAGTTCAAACTTCCAATCAGTTTGGAAAAGTTCGGTTGAGTTTGGGGGTGGGGAAAATGTGACTGGAAGGGGGAGGCATCTGAGGAGCAGACTTCCTGGCACCAGGGGTGGAGACCAGGGGTGCTTTTAGGGTCAAATGATACCGATACCAGGGGGAAATCTTCAAATTCAGTATCAATATCGGTATTGATAGCTCTATTTGAGTGTTTGGCCAAGTTCGGCCAAACCGAACTCTGCCAAACCAAACAACCAAACCCGAACTCGGGTTTCAAACCAAATGACCAAACGTCTGAACATCCAAACCGTGTTCTGTTCACTCATCCCTAGTGAGAGAACAGCAAACTGGAGGATTGTGCTCAGTGGAGGAAAAAACAGCTGGAGGTTGACACCCCAGCACCAAAGACTGAGAGGGTCAAAGCCACCAAAGGATTCTGCCTGGAAATAGCAAGAAGTTAGTTTGACCCCGAACAGATGCATGGTGGTGAAAGAAGGATTGTACCTGTGGTGAAGACAAGCCATTAGTCTTTGAGTTTATATCGATCCAAGACTGAGACAGTGCATTCAGCATCCAGGACTACAAGGTGTCAGGTACCTTGAACCCAGATTGGGAGGTACCCTGGACATGATAGAACTGTGGCAAGCATGGCTATTTGTGGACAGCATGCCCGCAGAGATGGCAAGACCAGATTAACAATGAACCTGACAGAGAGGGAATTTTGGGTGGTTGGTGAGGTCCCATGGTAAAGGGAACCCAGACCCTGAATATTGTTCAAACTGTAGGAGTACCAGGGATGTGAAAGGAACAGGTTCCAAGGGTACATGGAAGTATTGAAAGAGGTGCGGGTGCACTGGACTATTAGGTAATGAGTACCACACAGGAAATGGGAGGAATTATACAGGTGAAAGATATAAAAGAGCTAGGAAGACCCTACCTGGGAGGTTAAACCCTATGGTGAGAGACCAAAGAAGGTTCTGGAACTGCACTAAGTTTGGTCACCTTAGGAGGAACTGCCCTTTTAGAAGACCACCCCATTAAATATGAGAAATACCTACAGAAGATGGGTCCTTTACAAACAGTGAAGAGAGACAGAGAGACACAGAAGGGAAGAGAAGGACAGGTAGAACAGCATATATATAAGGAGTACCCTGAAAGGAGGGGCCGAAAGGAAAGAGAACCCCAGAGGAAGGCAGAAGTCCTGGGGGAAAGACAAAATACGGAAGTATAGACTAGCCTAACTCTATCAGAGTTGTGGATAATGGCAAAAATATAGGCGAGCTGGTTAGATCAGAAGAGAGACTCAAAAGAGAGAGTTAGACTGGTATAGAAGGTGTGTAGATCAGGAGGAAACAAGTAAACAAGAGGAATACTAGGACTGTGAAGGAATTAGGGAGGAAACCAAAGAAATGGTATGAGTATGGAGCTACCCAAGGAACCCAGTATCTACAGACTCCAGACAAATGAGTCCAGATGAAGGGAAGGAGTTTATAAGGGACTCGTTGGGAGACTGGGGCCCTGTATTACCAATATGTGGGAAAACTTAGGTAAACAACAAAGTAGGAGATCCTTTCTAGAGTTGGAAGGCAAAGAAGCCTGTGTAGTTCCAGAAGATGCTAAAATAGAGAATGACTCTATGCCTGCACTGGAATCAGGGCAAGGGGAAACACAGTGGTCTTGTGTAGGGCTGAAACTCAGCTCGATATTATTGCCGGTTCCTGACAAGAAGGGGATTTTCCCCCGTCTTGTCTCGAGATGGGACAACACCCCCCCTTCTCATCAGGGACTGGTGAGAATTCAAGGGGGCAAGGCAGGGGGAGGAATTGAAGGTGGGGGGGCTGGCACAGGAGCCAGAGCTGACCAGGGGGCAAAGACAAGCCCCCCATGGCACCTCTGGCCCACACCAGATCTCCCTGCCTAGGGGGGAAGAAAATGTTTGGGCAGGGCCAGGATCGGGGGTTGGGGGCCTAGCGGGGGTCATGCAGGGAATTACTCATGATTCAGGGGGGTCCGAACCCTGCCGCTGGGCTACACACCATGCTGCCACTTGGATTTTAAAAGGAAGGGGGGGGGAAAGGCTTGTGCATGCACAGAGCAACTCAGCCCTGTCTGATCTATTCAAAGATGGCTCCCACAAGGCTGAGCACCCAAGTTCTCTGCCTTCCCTCTCGATTCTCACGAATTACTCGCGAGAATTTCTCCTAGGGGTGGGCAAACGCGGTTCGGATGTTCGGAGTTCGGACCGAACTCAGTCTGTTCGAACTTCCGAACCAAACGTCCAAACCGAACTCTCAAATGACCGAACAGTTTGGTTGTGTTCAGATGAGTTTGGGGGCAGGAAAAACTTCTTTTCAGGGCAAACATTTTTCAGGTTTCGGTTTCATTTCAATTTTGCTTCGGTTTCAGTTTCGATAGTGCTGTTTTTGACTGTTCGGCCAAGTTCAGCCAACCCGAACTCAGCTGAACCGAACCATCGAACCTGAACTCGGGTTTTGAACCGAATGACCGAACATCCGAACCGCATTCTGTTTGCCCATCCCTAATTCCCCCCCCCCTCGTTTAAGTCCTATTGTGGTCCAGGCAAGCACTCCAAACACTGTAGAAGAGGTACCAATAGGAGGAAAGTGTGTTCATCTGGAGGAGAAGATTGAAAGTGTGGTTTTACTGGGATTGCAGGGCTCAGACGGAAGTGAGGACTCTGATAGAAGTAAGGATGAAAAAGAAAAGATGCTTGAGGACCTAAGCTCAGAAGTAATATACAAAGATGTGACTGCAGATGTAGAAAGGAGAAGGAATTAGACAACCTGGACAGACAGAAAAGGCAAGTGAGGTGACAGAAACCCCTGGGAAATTAGATTAGAAAATGTGTAAGATACGGAGTTAAGAGTCTCCTAAAGAAAGTGATGATGACCTGGTGAGAAGTCAGTAGGGTCCTGTGTGTGTGTGTGTGTGTGTGTGTGTGATGGGAAAGGATGGGAGGTTCGACACCCCACTCCTATAATGGAGATAAGACTGTATGGGCTAAGCAGCCTAAGTCAAACCCAGGGAGGCCAAGAAATATTTCATGTATATAAGAGCGTGCTAACCAGTAGCAGGGTGTAAGACGATTGAACCAACTACCAGGAGAAAAATGATTGTCAACAATGAAATAAAATAGGTGTATATGATTTGAAATGGTAAGTGTAAACACCTAGTGGAATTGACTGGCTGAAAGGGATGAAGTGGAGGCTGAACTGGGGGTGTTAGACCCCCAATATATACAGAATGTCTGGTAAATTGTATATGTAATAGGTTGGACTACAAAACGTTATGAACTATGTATAAGTATGTGATATAACTGCTGCCCTATTAAGGAGTTGGGCTTGAAGGACTAACCTGAGGTAATCCCATCTCTGAAAAGGGGGAGGTGTGAGTAGGGCAGAGACCCTGTGGGCTATGGCCCCATTAAGACAGTACACCCCAGGCATGGTGATGCTGGTGCTGGGGGTGGTAAAGCGAGCCCTATGAATGAACACCAGCATGGCTTAGAAATAAATAAATACATACATACATAGGTTTATTTCTATCCTACCCTTCCTTGAAGGCTATCATCAACATAAGACACATAAAATACAAAAGATAACTCCATAAAACACTTGTAATCTGCTTAACCTAACCCTGTATACTAAATGCCTGGCCAAATAAATAGATCTTACACTGCCTTTGGCAGATTCTCAGAATAGGGTTTTTAGTTGAATCTCCATATTTTTGGAAGGAGTCAATACAAATTTCAAATTTGTCAATACAAATTTCAAATTTGCTCGAATTTCGGTTTAGCCAAAATGAAATTTCGGATTAGCTGAAATGATATTTCAAATTTGCTGGGCTTTCAGTTTATCCAAATCTTTGTATTTTTGGAAGTAGTCAATACATATTTCAAATTTGCTGGGCTTTCAAACTGAGTCCCAGCATTATCTGCTTTGGCTGAAATCCACTGAAACCAATGGTCACACCCCCATTGTCTTCAATAAGGCCACACTTAATTTTTTGTGCATAAAAGAAGCAAGTCTTTTGAATGACCTGCTACGTTTAGCCATCTGGAAAGAAGGTGTTTTCTGAAGATTCCTAGTAATCCATTCAGCAGTGGAGTGGTTAAATAGATTAGCGATTACCAAACAGTCTTATTTTTTGAAAGAAAATCATAAAACACTATGAGCCATGCTATGCAAATTGCCCTGCCAGCAATGGCACTAAAGGCCTGACTACTCAGCAGTATCAATACATACCCACAGGCCTCTGCAATTAGCCTGGCATGCTGAAATTACAGCCGCAGACATGCTTTTCTTTCTCTTTCTCTGCGTAACTTCCACATCAGAATATATCCTCCTTGCCCGAGTGAAAAGGCAGTTCATTAGACTGGAATGACAAACCCAGGGATAGTTTTAAAAAGCAAAAAATGCAAATGATGGCAATAATATTATGCAAACTGGTGATTAAATTAATTATTTCTCTTGCCTTTTAAAAGGTTTGTCGTTGTGTACGTCATTTTAAATACTGTAGTTTGTTTTGCGTACAGAATTTTAAATGGTTTCTTTTGTTAGTTTGGTTGCAAAGGTCTTTACTTTTGTCTGATAATCTTGGTTTATTCATTTATAACAACTCTGATTTTGCACACTCATTTACGTATAGACGTGCATGCACGCGCACACATTTTCTTTACAAATCAAAGACTATGCGCGCACACACATGTGTATGCACATACCTTTTATTCACAAATCAAAGTTAAATTTAACAGGAACTGAGCTATTGACGTCAATGGATGGAGGACTGCACCCTTTGTACAAATGTGTATTTTTCAGGCGCAGATTACAAGTTCCTTTTTGAAGGGTTTCTTGACTACAAAATGAGGTGTTTGGAAGTATCTTAATTATCAGATGTTAAAAATATCTATTAGTATATAATATACTGATATATGGGTGAATTATCGCCACCCACCTGGTTTTTGCCCAGACTGTCCAAGAATTCAGGGTTTTTGCCCATTATCAAGTAGGGATGGGTGAACAGATTGCGATTCGGGTTTGGCTGTTCGGTTTGGTTGCGTTTGGTTCGTCCGTTTGGGTTCGGCTGTTCGGTTCGGCTGCGTTCAGTTCGTCCGTTCGGTTAGTTCGCCGGGTTCGGTTGTTCAATTCGGCTGTTTGGTTCGGGTTCGGCTGTTCGGGAAATGTTTTGTTATGGGTGTTTTTGTTGTTTTTTAATATGGTTTTTTGGTTTTTTATTTGGTTTTATATGGGTTTTTTGTTTTTTATTTGTTTTTTTGTTTTTATATGGGGTTTTTTAATTTAATTTTTTTATCTAATATTATATATATATATATATAT
>QEPC01014514.1:57438-72443 GCA_003113815.1 Sphenodon punctatus | reverse complement strand
TTTGACCACGCTTCCCGGGACCTTCCCCCGGCTAGCCCGGGAAGCGTGGTTGAAACTGACCCCATGTGGGTATTGAGCGTGATGAACATCTGGTGCGCGCCGTTCAGACGTTCAGGGCCCTTTGGCCCCACGGGGGGGTTGAGCGTGGTTCACTGTGGTTGAGCGTGATCTCGTAACATCTGAAATCACCCATTAATTCTATGACAAAAAGCTACTATCTGTCAGAGTTAATGTTCAGAAGACACTCAGTGATTCATAGGTTTAAAAGTTTTATGAGGCTGCTGTAGGTGTTAAATAATTATTTCTTTTAACCAAACTGAAGAAGTCTGGTTTTGTAAGCAAAAACAATGCTTGAAGTAAGTCAGTGTACCTATAGTTGTGCAATTTTGGATTCCTGATTACTTTTGAGCCTTCTGTCCCTCTCCTGACTCTGACTGAAATTGGCCAAATGGCTAGTAGGATTGAAAGTAGTGCTGAAATTCAGTATTTTATTTTTTTCAGAATATACTGAGGATCACGGTCCTTGAGGTTCTGAGAATCAGGTGATGGATCTGTGCACTTTTTCTCTGAGCTGCATGCAGCACTGCTGTTGGCCTGGCATTGTGACCAGAATGACCCACCCCTGACCCTAGCGTCTCATGTTGTGAAATGGCATAGGCCTAACAGAGATGTTAATTTACCTTGCTACAATGTAACCAAAGAAGAAGTGTTTCTTTTGACACAAATATGCCAGAACAGACATTGAATGCTATTGTAATTCATCCTTTGTTGAAATGTAACCAAAAAGCATACACTGGATTTATAATTTTGATATTGTAACTAAATGAAACTTCTGTATAGGCCATCATGGCCCTCATTTAAGATTATGTAGAGTGTTATAAGTTAAGTAAGATATTATTTAGTACATGCATTAATTCATTGATTTAAAGGAACAGAAAGTGCTAGGAGTAAGGTGATCAAAATGGTCAGAAGAAGTAAATGATGCCTGAGAGAAAGCAGAAAACTCCGTGTTCCCAAAGCAAAACTGAATAGTTTATAACTCACAAGGACATTGAGGGACAAAGGAAGGTCAGAAACTGATAACAAAGTTGAACTTTATAAGCGAGAAAAAGATGGCTTTATCAGACAACCAGACACCTCTAAGAGGGGTGTGGGCAACCCAGGGCCAGGGAGCCAAGCCCTCCCTCCGGAGGGAGGAGGGGCAGGACCCTATCGGTCAGGGCAAACCCCCCCACCATACAATGACTAAGCAGAAGGACCCCAATCATGAATAAGTCATAAGGGGAATATTCTGGAGTATAGAGCAAATAGCCCCTTGACATGGATAAGTAATATGTATATAAAGCCAGCCTCTGGATCAGTTCTCTGCCCTTCACGGTACTTGTCTGCTGACCCTTATCAGGGTGCCGGCTAGCTCGGTGATTGACCCTCTCTGGGACTTCTCTCTAGGAAGTCCTGCAACTTGCTCCACAGCTAGGTTTTTCTCTCTCGAGGCTTTGTTTGAGCCCCCTGCCCGCCCTCCTTCTGGAACCAGACCGTTGACCTCTGATCACGTAAGACTATATACTTTGTATGTATTTGAAGTATTCAGAGTAGGTGAGGGATTATATATTGAGGTGCAAGTGTTTCATTAATAATTGGTATTTTAATTGTGTTGCTATTATTGAATAAATACCTATTTGGTTGAACAAAAGAGTCATTATTAGAAATAGAAAGAGGAGTAATTCCCCACCCTCTCAAACACAGTAGTATTTCCACTTGATCCTGGAATTATAAGGGACCTGCTTCACCAGGGTGCAGAAAAGCAGCTGAAACCCTTTTCGAAAGGGACCTGATTCACCAGGGTGCAGAAAAGCAACTAAACCCCTTTTAATTTGTTTCACTCAGAGCTAGGAAATGAAACTTAGTGCCATATTTGGTAGGCACAGGGGTAATGGGAGAGGACAGCTGAGGGGTGGACAGGCAAATAATGTTTTTTGAATGGCTGGCAGAGGCATAGTGGCCATTTTTCAGTCTCCTGTTTGACTTTGGCTGTGTGTACTACACTGCTGTATCTGTAAGTATTTTGTCTTGGAGTTGGGGTGTGTGTGCCTTACTATATGCCTCCCTTGCTCCATGCTTCTATACAAGACAGGTCCCCTCCCCCAAACAGACCATCATTAATATTGATTTGCCAAGATGTGGAATGGGGGTGGGGAGAGAGGGGAATACTTTCTGTTTAATTATGGTGTGTTTGGGGGAGGGGGCTTGCCTTGCATAGGAGCATGGATTAAGGGAGGAATATGGTTTTTTGGGAGGTTGCATCTGGTTTCATAAAAGCATGCATGGGGAGGAGGGGAGGAAGGGGTGGATGCACTGCTGTACACTGTGACTGGAGCTAGGATAGTAAACATTAAATGGCTGCATGTGGCACCATGCACTTGCTTGGGCACTGAGTGTTTCTGAGTTTCCTCAATTCTGAGTTTTGAGGTTTAGAGTTCCAAGGATTTCCGAGCTCCAGAGTTCTGATTTCTGATTTCCAAGTCCTCAGTACCATTTCCAAGTGGACTTGGAACCTTGGAAAGACTTGTGAGGTTTTTTTTATATATATTCAGTGCAGCCTTAACTGAAAGTTAAAAGGGGACACCAACAATTTCTCTCCATTGTGAAAATTGACCATTTACTCCTACCCTTTGTTTCCTATTCATTAACCCACTACTGATCTATGAAAGGACTCTCCCACTTATTCTGACTGGGTCTCCCACCTTTTTAGAAGCTTTGACCCAAAGGGGGTAGGGCAGAGGGACTCTCACATCCTTTTCTAACACATCCACACACCCTTCGGAGCATCCTAATGTCCTAGTGCTCTAGAAGGTGTGTGGCCAAGTCAGAAAGAGACAGGCCAAATGGACTCTCCTACCCTGTTCTGGTGTGGCCATGCACCCATCAAAGCACTGTGATGTCACCACACTCCATTTAGTTTTCTTCAGAGCCTTTGGTGGTAAAACGTGTGTCAAAGGCTTTCTAAAAATCCATATCTATGGCTTCTTGCCAGCATTCTCTGTTTTCTCATGAGATTAAATCTCACGAGAAAACAGCAATTACATGGGATCAAGATGGGCTGCATGTCCACATTGATCCATCACGTTTGTTTTTCAGTGGACAGATCCACTGTGAGAAATAACAGTTTCATGTCCACATTCGGTCCCTCTGACCCGAAGCATGCAGCCCAGCAACTAACCTGACTGGCGGTGGAGCAGCTCCAACAGCGCAGCCCGAGCCCAGTACGTTGGGGTCTTCCTCTGTGGGCATGTCCCGGTGACATGACAGGCCTGCACCCTAAGAGGAAGGCCCCCATGTGCTGGACTTGGGTTGTGCTGCCATAGTTACTCCACCACGGGCCAGGTGAGTCCTCCAGATCCTTGACTCACCTGGCCTGCCTGGCAGCAGGGAGATTGTGTCACAGCAGGTGCGCTGAGGTTCCCCTGTTTCTGAGTGAACTGGGTGAGTCCTTCTCCCCAGGACTGTTCTCCCCCCTCTTTTCCCAGGTAGGGTATGTGACCCTGCAGTTGCCTCCTCGCACCCATCCTCCCTCACCCGTGGCCCTTCCTAGTCTATCAGGGAATCTCACATTAATTTATGTAATGTTAAATTTGAATGCACTACACACGTCCAAATTTAATGTTAGTTTTTACTCACATGAGTGACTCGGCTGGATTTTCAGCCTTGTCATTCATGATGGGAATAAGGTGAATTTTCCCTGCTGAATGAGGAAGGCTGCTTGCTCATGTTACACAGTCTAACGTTAGACAGAAATTAATGTTAGATGGTGAAACAAGGGCAAGCAGTCTGTGTCAAGCCGCTATTAACGTGCCTGTTGACACTTTCAAGGAATACTAATAGACTGGTGAGGCATGACTTCTCTTTATGAAAGCCATGTGGAGTCTACCTTAATATATCATGTTTCTTTATATGTCTAATAATTCTATTTTCTATGGCCTCTACCAGTTTACTTGGTGTACTGATGTTAGGCTCACTAGCCTGTAGTTTCCAGGGTTGCTTCTGGAGTCTTTTTCAAAAATCTGTTATGTTAGCTATTTTTGAGTCCTCAGTTTAAAGAGGTTGATTTTAGAGATAAGTTACAGATCAGTATTAGTAACCTAGAAAAATCAGCCTCTGTACCACCAATTTTCAAATTGTACATGGGGAAAAAACTCTGTTCTCATGCCCTATTTTACAAGTAGCAGTCTGTAAGCAAATTAGCAACACTGTCAGAATGTAGGGTTTAGAATGCTGGCCTGTATTTATTTACATTAACTTGGGGGATAAAGCTTATCTAGTCAAACTTCACAACAACCCTGTGAGGTAAGTCATTATTATTTCCATTTTAAAGATGGGGAACTGAGACTGAGAGATAGCAACTTGCCCAAGGCCACCTAGTCAGTTCATGGCTAAAACAAAATTTGAACCCTGGTCTCCCAAATCCAAGTTCAACACCTTACGCACGAGTCTACGCTGGTATCACTGTTAACACCTTCATGGCAGGATAGGCGAGAGTTTATTTCTGCCTTGGCAAAGATCTGCAATAGAGCTGAATTGAATATCCACAATGAATTCTGTATTTGTTGAATTCACTAATTTTTATTCGCGTCTGGTAAAATAGGTATGGCACACTATTTGTGTTTGCTTCAGTAAGATTTTGAATTTTGAGTGTTTTGGATGTTGTTTTCTTATTCAGCATTTTTGTCCTTCCATTTCAGATATTTGTCAGAAATCTGAATAGCCAAACAAAAATGAGTGGGGGAAATGGAATGTTACAAATATGGGAATATTTGATTTGGTGCAAATATTTATTTGGAATTTTGGATATTTAGAATGTTGTCCAAAAGAGTGAATAATTCTTGAGAATACAGAATCTACAGTTTGTTTGGAAACTACTCTGAAAGTTATCATTTATATCGACAAATGACAACTAGGGACCATCATTCTCACATTAATGTATACTTGTACAACAGGATTCTTGTTTTGTGCTTGCTTTGTGAGTAATGTGTGATGTGAAGTGAAACAATTCTCTCCCAATAATTGTCTGGCACTGGGTAATGGTATATGAGACAAAGGGGACAAGAGGAGGTGGTTTCATGCCAGCATTGATATTTTGTCTTGTAGTATTGCTCCTCTTGTTCCATATTAGTAACCAAGTTCATGGCCTTTTCAGTGAGTTTTATTGGGGAATATAATATGGAAATAAAACCACATTGTGACATATTTTCCCTTTAATGTAATTTGTGTAGTATGAAGTAGTGTTAGAGGAAAATGACTCATCAATCATATGCACATCATCAATTCTCCCAAACTAATTTATATATTGGAAGAATAATTTTGACATATTTTGCCCTTTTTGGCTTGAGAAGAAAAACTTGTAAACAGCAAGTATTTCATAATGCCTCCTATTTTCAAATAATTTAGTCTGATGGGGGAGATTCCAGCCATAAACTAACAAGCTGTAATTGTTTTCTTTTCCTTTCCCTTCTACCTTGAACATAATGTTCATGATCAGGAGATTATATCTAACATTTATTGTGGGGGAGGAAGGACTACAATGGAGAAATTATGTTGCAATTAATTACAAATGGAATCATGATCAATATCCAGTATAGATATTGTGTTCCCACTCATAGTCCCATTGCCCCAGCTGTGACTGAGCCCAGTCCCCCTGTACACAGAACCCACACACACCCAGTCACATCAGCTATTCTCCTGCACCTGGTATGACCAGTAACAGGGGCAGCTCTCCCACTGCCCATACAATGGGCACTCCTGGTTCCATCCCCAGACAGGCAGAGGGAGTTCTGTCTGGGGATGAGAAGCAGGACAGAAATCAGGATTGATCAGAGGGGCATAGGGGACTACGATGGCTGGAGGCAAAGCGTGCAATACTGCTAATGAGGTGGTAGCCAAAGCGCTATATCATACTCCTGTTCTGAGGCAACCCTTGCAGGGCATCACTGGTAGTGCCTGTGTAGTCTCACATTGGACTTGTGTGTGCTTCATGGGGATATTGCACTGCAGCAATTGGCTGGTGGTGTCCTCCTTCCCACTGCTTCAATGATTGGGGAATGACACTGAGGGAATGTGGTTGTGTGGACACACACTGGGTGAAAATCAATGCTCAGCCAATGCTCCAGCCTCACATCCTAGAGAGGGCAAGCTGCACCCAGCCGGGACAGGTGAGGGAACAGAATAAACATTTCCATGGCCAGAAATGGCCGGGGAGCAGAAGCCAGGAACAACATAAAGCTGACTGTCCCCCCGTGGGAGGGCACATTTGTTTCCATGCCAACCCAGCCTGGCATGGGGTGTTGCCATGGCTGTCACCCATGACTGCCTGGTATTGACAGCCATGGCTTGCTGTAGGGTTGAAAAGGCAAGTCGTCATGGTAGCTGTTTCTGATGGAAAGCTCTTCCGCAATGAGCAGTACGGTGCGATAGAGACGTTCATTCCACTACTTTCATTCCACTACTTCTGCCGGCACTTTCTATCATGCAGTCATGATGAGAAAGTAGAGGAACAATGTTTCTTCTGACACTTTCCGAGATTATTCCGACACTTTCAGAGATTATTCTGACACGTTCCGACACTTTCTGATATTTCTGCTAATTCTGATGTCACAAAGCAAAGGACACGGAATTAGAGGAATGCCAGAGGAAAAGTTGTGGAAAGTCACAGGCAATTCTGAAATGGTGGAATAAAATATTGGTATGGAAAAAGGAGTTTCTGCTTCAGCCATAGCTGCCTGTCATGGTGGTGGTGGGGTGTGTGTGCTGGCCCTTGTTCCAACACTCTGCAAATGTACTGCCACTTGAAGGGCTAGTGTGATCAGTGTTTGGAAGCTTGTACTACCTTTTGATGAGTATTCTCATCCTGTTCAGTATGCTGTATGGAGTCCCCAAGAGTCCTCCCTCCGCTACCTGCTACCGCCTGCCACTGTTCCCAAGGAGAGACCAGTATCCAAGCAAACACCCACCCCCGCAGCTGCTACTGAGACTTGCAGTGGGTTTGGGGCTCCCAGGGATCCTCAGCAACAGTGGGTGCCTGGAGAAGGTGGCAGCAGGTGTAACCTCCCAGTGCAGGCACTTTGTGCCAGCTCGCCACTCACTCCTTCTGGCCTTTCCCCCTCAACCCCACTAGCCCTGATGGGTCCCTGCACATGGAAGCTATGTGCTTGCAACCAAGGTGTGGCAGCTTGCTCTGTAAGGTGGATGTGGTATAGAATCCACTGGCATGCCTTGTTTCATGCTCCTTCCACTGGCACAACTGCACTTCACAATGTCCAGATGTATTGTGGTCCTTGTAATAAGCTAAGAATGTGCACCTGCAGTTTCTCAACTTCATGAATGTATTCCTGTCTCTCTCTATGTTCCCCATCCTCTTGTCTCCCTTTCCTTATCCATCCTAGATTGGAAACCCCTTTGGGCAGAAACCTTTCTCTAATCATGACATCAATGGTAGTGCTCAAAGTGCCATCAATTCCCAGGAGGGTATGTTCATGCCTCATGATATTTGATGCTTTTCTTAGAAGTCTCATCTCTTAGTGTTGTGCTATATTGTGAGATTGTCCATCTCCTTGTCTTCCCTTTAGTATGATGACAATATACTATAGCTAAACCTTCGTGATCCTAATCTTGGTAGAGTCCAATCAATTCTATTGGGAAAATATGCATGTCCTTTCTTCTTTGTGTCCTTTAGATAGATAGATAGATAGATAGATAGATAGATAGATAGATAGATAGATAGATAGATAGATAGATAGATAACTATTATTGTTTGACCATTGGTCATAACAAAGTACAAGTATAGAACAAGAATAAAACAAAAGAAGGATAAGATGCAAAACAAAATATCAGTAACACAGTAACACAGCCCGGGGATACATTTGATAGAATAATCCGCAGAGTCCCAGTCATACAAAAACATGCCCATAGGACAGTAACTTGCCTTACATTGGCCTGCTCAGGACCAGTGGCAGCTGCTATCTGGCCACTAAAACAAGTTAATAGTCAATGTTTGGATAAAACACATGGCTACTACAATAATACAACTACCAAATAAATACAGGGAATCAAACTGAACAAGGCCAGACCATTCCTAAATAAACAACATCTCCATACCACAGCATATTGTGGGGCAAAGTAATAATATATTACCCACTCAGGAAATTTAGACACAAATTTTGACTACGCAGATCCACTGGCCTGTATGATAGACCCAATGCCTCCTGGGTCAGAGGAGACCAGTTCTTGACAAAGACTGTTGAGTCAAACTTGCGTGGCAGCCTCACAAAAGGTGGCCACTCTCCTCATTACCCCGGAATCAATCGGACTGAAAAACCTTTTCAGTAGGTGTTCAGGAGGGGTTGAAGTATCAATGATCAAAGTATTCAAAAATTTCCTCCTAGGGGCCACATAAGCTGAACATACAAACAGGACATGAGAAGCAGACTCCAAAGCTGAAGTACAACAGAGGGGACAAAACCTTTCCTCTCTGGGAATGTTCCTATCCCGCCGGACAAGGAAAGCAGAAGCGAAGACATTGAGATGAAATTTAGTGAAAATACACCTATGGCGAAAATTTGGCCAAACATCTAAATATCTTTGGCCTCCGCTAGGTGGACTAATCCAAAGATATTGGGGAGCAATCTGTTGGGCAGACATCAGAGAAGATTCAAGCTGGAGTTCTTGATCCGATATTCTCCTCTTGATCAAAGCCAAAGCGCCATTAAAACTTCCCTGGAAAACCCCAATTTGGCAACTTCAAGGGCAACCTGGGAGTCCCACTGAGAAAAAAGCCCTCCCTCTACAGCCTTAGAAAAAAGAGATTGTCCTGGGCTGAAAAAAACATGGCCTTTCAGCCAGTATTTAATAAGACTGATTAGCACATTAGGTCTAAGAGGGGGACAAAGCATCTCATTCCGCAGAAGTATTTGAGGTGTACCCTTAGGAACACCCAAAATGGAATGCAAGAAGCTATTCTGAACCGCTTCGAGACTGTCCAGATATCTAGAGCCCCAAACTAGGAAAGCATATAAGATCTGATTGATTACTTTTTCTTTAAATAGAGGGAGGGCTAAAGCAACTATCTTACCCCCAGCCTTAAAATAAAAACTCGAAATGGCTGCAGAAGTCCTCAGGGCCAGACTCAGCGAGGCCTCAAAATGCTGCTTCCAGCTGAGGGAGGAAGATAGAATAATCCCCAGGTACTAGAAAGTCTTCACCTGTTCAATTGGATTTTTCCCCTATGAACCAGCGGTGGGAAACCCGAACGCTGTGCGTACTCACTACCAATACTTTGGTTTTGGAAAAGTTAATAGAGAGGTTTTCGACATGGCAATAATCGTTAAACAGTTGCATGGCCCTTTGCAACCCAATGGGGGTCTGGGAGATCAGGACTGTGTCGTCCGCATACAATAATGCGGGGATCCTTCTGTCTCCAAGTTTTGGCGCATGCGTATCAGGCCTATTTAAGAAAGCAATAACATCATTTAAATAATAGTTAAACAAGGCAGGGGCCAGGATGCACCCCTGCCTAACTCCCTCGGGAGACAGGAACCTTTCTGGTAGGTGGCTTGGTGGGGCTTTGTGTCCTTTTATTGTCTCAGTAATTATTTGTATGCCAGATGATCAACCTGTCAGAGATGTAGATTGTCTGACATCAAGCAGAACAAACATACCAGGATTTTATGATGTTCAAGATGCCAAAAGCAAGGTTCATAAAGTTAAGAGTTCTCAACTCACAAATCATTTCTTTTTCTTTCTTTTTTTAAAATTAATTTAATAAATTGGCTTGTATACTACATTGCCAAATAAACTACAAATCCCAGCTATGGTTTTATTTCCTGCAGTGGAAAAAAACCCGCTAATAGTTAAAATTGCAGAGGTGTCTCTCTGGATAAAGTTTGAAGTCAACAGGACTGCATGCATGAACCTGAAAATACAATTTGGCCAACAGCAAGAAGGGCACTGACTCAGTAAATATTTTTGCTTTCTTAATGTATCTATATTCTTTTCTCGCTGTTGCCTGAATGCTTTCATGAAAACAATGGAGCTAGATGATTGCGAGAGAAGAATTTGACCAGAGTGCAGTTTTTCATTCCGAATTACTACATTTACAGCTGCCTGATACTACTCCTTTTTAATATCTAACAATTCAGACACCTGTAGTTTGAAAAATTAAAGTGATAATCTGGTTAATTCATGGACTGAAATCACAAAACCTATTCCTGCATAAGTGCAGCAGATGATTTTAGAAAGCCAATGACAGGACTGCTTTAATTCCTCTGAATTTACTAGAGCTTCAGTGAATATGCCTTTTTAGTTTTGTGAAGATAATTCACATATTCATTCCCACAAACAAATATCCAAATGTGTCTTTATATCTTCCTTTTTTTTACACAAGTATTTCCATCACGTAGGTATTTCAGTATCCAGTACTTTGGTTATTTTGGTATTCAGCACTTTGGTAACACTGGCAGTACTATTTAGTGAGATTTTTTAATGTGAATAGATCCAAAACTTTAAATGCAAATTGGTCCAAATGCAGCATTCACATTCAAAAAGTCCAAAGGTCCAAAAGTCCAAAGTGAATGATGTACAAAATACCGAAATGAAGATTAGAAACTGTCAATGGGTGATTTCAGACGTGACGGGGCCCCTATTGGCCCTGTCACAGAATCACCCAAATGATTCCCTGGAGGAATCAGACCAGCCCGTCAACAGACTAGCTGGCAGATTCCGCCAGGGAATTGGGGAGGGGGCGGGCCTGCGAGGCACAACATGCGGCCACACAGCCCCGCCCCCCCAATGCTCCCGAGGCCGACCACCCTCCAGGAGACAGGCGGGCACAGCGGTCAATGCGGCCGTGGCGCCCGCCTGCCCCCTGAAGTATTGACCACGGCCCGGAATCGGCGGCGAGCATGACCGCCGATTCTGGGCCATGGTCAGGGGCCAGACGAGATGTTACCATGCTCAACCACGGTGAATCCCGCCGTCGTTGAGCGTGGTAATGTCACGTCTGTTGGGGGCACATCGTGATTCCCACCGGGTGTTCACCACCGGCGGGAATCACTTTGACCACGCTTTTGGAGATGGTCCCCGGACCATCCTTGAAAGCATGGTTATTTTGATCCCCGCCGGTGGTTCACTGTAGTGAACATCTGGCGGGGATCAAACAGACGTTATGGGACCATTCCCCACCACAGGGGATTGTCTGTGGTTGAACGTGATCTCGTAACATCTGAAAATACCCAATGAAGCAGGAAGTGAATATTGCTTCATATGTGGTTTGCTGAAACAGATTTGAATATACTGAATTTTTCTAATTTGGTATTCATTTCAGATAGTCATTTCAGTCCTAGAAATAACTAGAGTTCTGACAAGAACTGAAATGAGTAGAAGAATAAATGCTTGCAGGGTTTTTCTGAAATTTCATGTAGGCTGTAGTTGACCAGAATGATATTTGTTACTCATGACACTTAAGCAATCAAGTTTTCTCAATTTCAGTCGTTTAATTTGTTTCCAGTTTTGTTCATTTTCACTAGTAACCATGAGAATGGGTGGGTAAAAACTGGAATTGGACAAGCCACGAGCAATGAAAAAATGGACTGAACAAAACAAAGGAATGTCATGGAAAGACAAAAACAGGTAATTGAATGAAGATCAGATGGGGACCATTCAATACCCATTTTGTTCATTTTGTTTGAAATGTTCAGATTCACAGGATTGCTTGTATTAGCAGGTATGCATTTCAGTTCTATAAATGTATTTGCTCTCAGTCACAAAAAGCAGGGCCAGGTTTTTGGCTCATGTGCATCAACATAGCTCCACTAACACCACCAGTACTAGGCTCATTGACAATACCTGAGGATCTGGTCTGGCTCAGGAACCTGCATTTGCCATGTCTTGTGGCCCCCATCCTGCTAATTGTTCCACGGCAAGGTGGAGAGAATACTTTGTCTGTGCATAGTGTTATTGCAGAGCGGCTTACAACCAAACACTGCATTAAAAATGTTAGCATGGCTAGGTTAGTTTTTCCAATTTTACTAAATTCAAATAATATGAAATAACAGGAGCATCTAAATTCTGGTGGGGTTTTTTCAGTCTAGGGACAGAACCACAGGATCTACCCCACTGAAGCTGCAATTGGTGAAAGTAAGCAGCTGACCCAGGGGCAGCTAAAAGACCAAGGGGAGGCAAATAATGCAAGTGGCTTTTAAACATCATCATTAAATGACAAAGGGTGTAGTGCTCAAGGGGTTGTGTTCATGTAAGTTGTACAATGAAATGCTACACTAGACTTTAATTAGTGCCAGATCTTCATTCATAGTGAAAGGCATAATTGTCAAAACTCACTCTTACTTGCACATGTAGTATCAGTGGGATAAGGACTTACATGTCATCCTACCATACCTCCCAGGTACAGAGGTGTGTTCTGCATTCCTTACAGGTAGCAGCCCACTGGCCAGGGTTATGCCACACAACAAATTATGTCAAAATCAGCACCTTGAATTGTGCTTGGAAAAATGTTGATAACCAGTGGAGACATTGGATAAAAACAGATGTGACTTTGGTCCGGTGTGGCCTGCTTTGACCTGCTGTGGCCCAGGACATATCTGCACATGTGTAGAGGCACAGCCAAATGTTGGTCTGGGATTGCCCAAGGCCATGCTGGCGGCTAGCCTGGGCTGTGACCTTGGCAAATCTCCAAGGTCACAGTCCAAGCTAAGGCCTGCCTTCCTGGGACACAGCTGGCCAAATCAGGCCTCAGTGGTCTAGCATGTCTGTTGTGCCCTGGCATACCCGGCCTGCCATGGCTGTGCCTCATTGGCTGCTATGACTCTCCTTCATGGCAGAGGCAGGGTGCTAGGAGCACAGAATTCGTTGTGTTCCCAGCTCGACTCAGGCAATCCGGGTGGCAGGTTGCTGCCCAGCCATGGGCACATCAGTTTGGTGCCCCAACCTGATCCAGGTTGTGTCCCCTGTGGCCCGTGGCCTGGTGAGCAGTCCCGCTGGCTACATGTCTGTTTTTACACTTTGAGGCACAGGTGTCATGTTCACAGTGACCCACCCTCAAAAAGGAGATGAGACACGGCATTATGTCCCAGGTGCAGCACACACATCCCTTGTGCACTACTATAAATGAGGATCAGACACAAAGGGTATTTTCAAATGTGACACCTCGGCTTCCACCTTGCCAGATGTTCACCACAGGTGGGAGCAGAAGTTACCCTGGACCATGGCAGGGCTAACACATGGGATGTGCACTGGGCTCCCGGTCAGCACAAATCCCATGTTAAGCCCTACTATAGTCTGTGCCCCCAGACCATGGTAGAGCAGGCCATCACATCTGATGGCCCACTCCACCTAACCCCAGCCTGTGGCTGGAGCAGTTCCGGGTGGGCACGGTGGCCTCATAGGCCACCACACCCTCCCGTCAGGGAGGAGACAGGACCACGTGGACGTGGGGCTACAAATCCCCTGCCCTCTTCTCACTCCTTCCCTAGCCACCTGAATGTTTGTTCAGCTGCCAGGTAGACCCCTGACTGGGGTGAGGGGGCTCACCCTGGGGTGGGTTTGAGTGTGGCAGCTCACTGAGCTATCATGTTTAAAAATACCCAAAGTGTGCAAGCCAAGGCAGTTTAAACTGCATCATTAGAGGACACGTCAAGTCACATGTAGGGAAATACTGAACCAAATTTCATTTGTTAAAGCGACTGAAAGAATAACCCTTCAGAAGAGGAGAATCTATCTATTGGGGAGGAGGTGTTTTTGATGTAATTGTATTAAATTCTTGTTTATAACAAAATATGGAATTGTGCCTTTAACCATGAAGTCACTACAACGTTCATAATGGTAATACTATATTTTTCACTACTACTACCTCATCCTAAACTGACAGTAGGATTGGAAGACATGTGGTGATCTAGAAACCAAACTGACCTACCTCTAAATACATTTCCTTTAGGACCTCTTACATTTATTTAATCAGAAAGATTTTCTCTTTCCTGATCAAGATTGGATATGAACCATGATCTCAGTGATGAAAAGCCAGTAATTCACTTCCTCAGTCAGCTCTCCGTCCACTATGTTCATTTATTAAATTAAATTCCAGCTGTTGCCCGATATTCATTCTCTCTCTCTCTCTCTCTCTCTCTCACACACACACACACTGTTCCTTCCTGATATCCAGCTAATTAAATGCTATTTTCATGGGCGATGGAAAGTCAACATTGGTCTTACAGAAAAACAACAGGACAGAGCCTCAGCAGTAACAAACTGACCTCTGTGGTTTCAGTGGCATTTTCCATCACCAGCAGATCAGACCCAGTATCTCTAAAAGCCCCATTGTCTGTCATACTGTTTCCAATGTCACTAAAGATTAAGTCTATCTTGGGGAGAATTTTGGAAAAGGGAGATGTCACCTCTATGCAGAGATATAGGGCTGAATTACTGTTATCCGTGTTGCCAGTAGCTACACATCTACACAGTTTGATTCTTCTCTTCTCACCATCTCAATAACCTTTTTAGGGAAGGTTATTGAATGGGTAGTGGCTCAGCAGCTCCAGGGGCACCTCGACCGCGTCAGTTATCTTGATCCTTCACAGTCTGGCTTTCATCTGGGTCATGGCACTGAGACAGCACTTGTGGCCCTGATGGATGACCTTCACTGAGAAAAGGACCGGGGATGATCGACCCTATTGGTCCTATTAGATCTATCGGCAGCATTTGATACCATTGACCATGAGACGTTGATGACGTGACTGCAGGACAGTGCGGGGGTGGGCAGCATTGTTCTTGAATGGTTCCGCTCATTCCTGACCAGAAGAACTCATCTTACTGAGACCTCCCGTGTGGGGTCCTGCAGGGTTTGGTTTTGTCCCCGCTCCTGTTCAACATGTATATGCAGCTGCTCGGTGAGGAGATCAGAGAGTTCGGGGTGAGGTGTCATCAATTTCGGATGGGGCCGTGGACCT
>QEPC01014514.1:41256-57338 GCA_003113815.1 Sphenodon punctatus | reverse complement strand
AATGACTTCCCCCTCCCTGCTACATTTGGCCTTCCAGTGACCTGACAGAAGACCACGTTTTAGCCACCCGAACACAACCGAACGCGATTCGAATTGAACAAACTGTTCGGTCATTTCATCGTTCAGTGTTCGGTATGTTCGCCATTTCGCCATTCGGTGTTCGCTTCCATTCGGTATGTTTGTGTTTGTGTTTGTGTTCGTGTTCGCGTTCGGTTGTCCGAACAGGCCGAGTTCGGGCCAAACACCGAACTACCGAAGCGCGTTCGCCCATCCCTAGAAGTGCAAATTACACACCACCATCATTTCCTCCATCTCCCATGGAGCCTGGTTCTTTCTGTAGAGAGGAGAGTTACAAGATAGAGGATTTAACAGATACAAGTATAGTGCTCTAGCAGACAGCAGTTTCAAAGATCACATTTGCATATCTAATGATGCATAGACAGTCTTTTTTGGACCCTATTTAGCAATTGAAGCAACCCCACTTTGGGTTCTGACCCTTTTTTTTAGGAATGTCTGCTCTAGAAACCTGAACCTCATTGAATTCATTTGTCTTTGCTCTCGGAGCACTTCACAAAGGTAAAACCATATAAACACTATTAAACAAACAGAACAATTTAGAACAATTTAAAACAATCATTTAAAAAATTTAAATGGGGCAAGAGAGCGCAAAGTACAATGAGGTTACCACGAGTGGATTCTAAAAACACCTAGAAAACAAGTAGTGCATTTGATTAGTTTTTGTAAGACTCAAGCACTAAAAGCAAGTAAGCATTCAGGTAACCACTATATTCCACATTCACTACTTTTACTGGGGGTACCAAATAAAACAATAAAGGTACTGATGGAATAATAATAATAATAATAATAATAATAATAATAATGATGATGATGTTTAATTCTAAAGACTAATTTTACATTTGCTCTGTGTGCTATCTTCCTTGTCTTGTGCTCGAGTGATTGAGTTTATGCCTTGGGCACTGTGCTTTCAGAAGCCCTCTGAACAGGAAATTTACCCCAGCCACCAGGAGCTGCTGCAGGGTGTTGCTGCCACATACAGCCTGCCCACTTTCCCTGCCTTCTAGGAGTTACACACTGTCAGGCCTGCCTTTCCCAAGCCCCGTCAGCCACCAGGACCTAGCCCCAGCCCAGACCCCAGGCATTAGCAGCCAGTGTCAGGTCTCAGGTGCAGCAGCCACCCCTGCTCCACTGGGCAGGAGTGTCTGAAGTGGCCATGGCCATTTGCTGGAGGAGCAGAGGCCATGTGATGAGCTTTCACCCATGACCTCCAAACTCTAAATCTGACTCTGTTCCTATGGGCTCACTGTGTCGGTCGCTATCTCTCTCCATCAAAGTCAGCTCCTTTAGTACATCAGGTGGGGTGGATACAGTGCTGTAAATTGATGCCCTACATTTTATCCTGATTACAAATGGAAATTGAGTTTCTCTCTTTAGAATCCACTTAATGACCTGCAACAGGCAAACTAGATTTGACCACAACACTTCCATACTCCAGTGCAAAATCCTGAACTCTAGAGCTCAGAAACATCAACAAACCTATCTGCTAGCCTGTGCACTGATAGGTAGCAAAACCTCACCTGTAAAGTGTATGGATGTGGGAATGCGGTTCGGAAGTTTGGAGTTCGGACCAAACTCAACTAGTTTGGTCGACTGAACCGAACTTCCAAACTGAACTCTAATTCGATCGAACTGTTCGATCGAATACGAACCAGTTCAGAAGGCCAAAAACAGCTTAAAACACTGGTTTTGAATGTACAAACTCGGTTCGGAAGTTTGGAATTTGCCCGAACTCGACTATTTCGGTCAACTGAACCAAACTCCTGAACCGATCTCGATTTTTGAACCGAACCGAATTTCCGAACTCTGTTCTGTTCGCACATCCCTAGTAAAGTGGTGAGGTAGTAACACAGACTCCTGAAGTCTGGGGATCAGGGGCTAGGTATGATAGGCACAGCAGGAGCAACTGTACCGGGGTCCGTGATCTCTGAGGTGTTGTTCACACATATGTAGAGTACATATGCACTAGGGGTGGGACACCGGGGAAAATTTCAGGTTCATTTTTTTCCATTTCGATTTAATTACGGGTTAATTTTTTTGTTCCATATTTAAATCCATAAAGAGTAAAAACCTGTAAACTGATTAATTTTTTTTAAAAAACACCTGTGTATGAATAAAATGACTGCTTGACCTTTCCACGCATACAAGCACTTTTCCAAAATGGTGCTGGCAGTTCCATTTATTATGTTTCAATAAAGCCCCCTGAAGCCGGTAAGTGGCACTCGAGACAGTAAGCAATCAGCTGGTAAGTAACACACCTGGGGGAGGGAATCTCATTGGAGCAGGGGCTGGCAATACAGAAGTAGGCCCACAGGAGATGGTTGAAGAAACAGAATAATGAAAGCATGACTATATATTGTTAATAACATTTCTTTAACCAATACTGCTCTCTGGTTAGGTCAGGGCATCACTCTTATTCATCTCCCATTTGCTTAACATTCTCTTCTGTCTTGGTTGTATTGTTTGATGCCTGAGCCATTAGCACAGATGAAATGAGTACCACCCTGTTTCACGGAGGAACATAGGGTCACACACGTGTAACACGGGCCTACATGCAGACTAGAAGCCTAGTAAATATGTAAAGCAAAACATGCAACATGTATGTAATGTTACAACTGAGAACTGTAAAACCCAAATCAGGACTGCGACACATGACCGAGCTCCAGGAAATGCAAAGAGATAAAAAGAATGTGTATTTGGGAACCCTGGCCAGACAGATCTGTGGAGATGCAAATCAACCTTCATGTTTGCCTGAGTTGCCTACGTGACAAGCCTCACATTTCTCCAAGGCAGGAAACCCGAGACAAAGAGACCATGAAAGATATTTAAGGAGGCCATTAAGTCACCTTGGGGGGATCTCTCTCGCTTGGCCATCTTGAGGAGAGGCATCTGCATCCTAAGAGCTGTCAGCCAGCAAGGCTGGAGCTATGAACTGAGAGACAGGACTTTGTTTTCTAGCAACTGTAAGTCTAGATACCCAGTCGCTTACATCAAGGACTGAGAAGAACTTATGGACCTTTGTAGGGTAAGATGCTTATTTAGGAACTCAACCAGTATAGGTTAGGAATGCGTTATATTTACCTTTGATTTCTAGTAACCACTCTGTATCAACAATCTTGCTTATGTAATCAATAAACTTACTTCTTATCTTTATGAAGAAGTGTCTGTGTCTAACATTGGAACACAAGTGAGCAACAAGAGTTCTCAAGTTCTTGCGAACCCAGAGATTAAAGAGTCTGTAAACGGGAAGGATCGGGCCCTTGGGTGACAAAGGGATTGTCCCTGCGGCAGGCTTGAATCGACCAGAGAGAAAAACTGGTTCAAGTGGGCTGTACGCGAGGGAAACTGAGTCACTCAAACCTGGTAAAGTGCGGGTGCGGACCTCCAACCCATGACACCCTGCATCCCCTGGTATTGTGATCTGTCTTCCATTTATTTAGATTATGAAACCACTGAATGGCCACTCTGAGTTATACAGGCTCCATAAAAATAAGCCAGATATTAGTAAGAAATTGAGGGAAGGCAAGAAATCCCAGGTACTCATTCCCAACTTGATTCTGTGGACCTACCTTGCTAATTGCCTGAGGTGAGGCTCTGCTTTCTCCTGTTGCCAACACAGGAAGTCAAACCATGTGGCAAATGGACACACATACTTAAAATGTTGACCTTTGCTGGCCAAGGGCCATAACCATTTCACTGAGAGCACATGTGAGATGCACAGCATATAGTTTTGCCTACAGAGACATTTGTGAAACTGAAAATCTATTTCTTTATTTCCCCTCTTTTCACAAGTTTGCTTTTATGTGCAAAATTGTTCTTACTGCTCTGTGTGCTGTGAAATCATTGCTCAGTAGCAAGGGAGTTTGACTGTCTTTCATCAACTACCTTGAGGTGCTGTAATGGCGTTTAAACGCTTGCTTCTGTTTATGTAAGCCACACGTTCCCAGGCTTGTCCATTTAGGGCTCAGATTGACCTCTCAGCTGTAAATGAAGAGAATCCTATTGGGGGAAAACTGGAGTTTATCACACCAGTCTTGAGAATGCGAGCCACAAAGAGTCCGCAGAGGAAAGCAAAGCCCAGTTCAACTACTGCTGGATTTCATTTAGGAGATCGAAACATTTAGCACTATCTTGCTCACTACTTTACCAGGGGAAAATCTCATTGGGACGCATCTGTTTCCAACCACAGTGATTAATCTGTTTCTCATTTTAAAACTCAGGTTATTTCAGCAATAAGATTTGTTTATGAGTCTATAGCTCAGGCCAATGTGCCATATTTTCGGGGGGTGGGAACGCTAAAATGACTTTCTTTCTGACCCTTGAAAATTTCCAAAATCCTCATTTGGTTTGGATTTCCCCCTATCTATAGTATGATGTTGTAGCTAAGGAAAGCATATGGTCCTAATAGATATTCAGTCCAGATGTTAGTTGTCTATTCTGTATCCTGAACGGCTGTGCCTAGCAGTATAGAAGGAAAGATGGTGAAGCAGTTAAATAAGGAACATGCACATTCCAGTATTCTCACCAGTTTTCTGAAGTTAAGAGTTCCAGATTGCAATACCTCCGGTTCTGTCACAGTGAATTTCTGGAAAACATTATGAGCATGAAACTTGTTGTATATGTGAAGAGAAGGAGGGGAACAAGACCCACTCAAGAGGTGATAAAAAATGTGAGCAGGCAAGTTGAAATGTACTGGTTTGGGTATGTCCTTAGCACTGTTCATTGAAGAGTGTTCAAGTGTTGATATTGTCTAAGCTAGTGTAACAGAACTTCCAGCTCATCTAGAAATGAATTTGGTTCATGGAGAATCCTCTCTTTAATCTCCATGTTTTCCGCATGCAAGAAGTGGGCATCTCATCTCATCTCTGCACTGTGTCGCACCCAGTTCTGATCCAAAAAAGCAAAGTATTCCACGTGGAAAATATCAGTCAATTATTTTTGTTTGCTTATCTCTTTTGAAATTTTCTGGTATAGTTTTTTTTTTCAAAGACTTCTCTAAATGCATTTAATTTTTTATTTATTTTTTGAAAATCAGTATACCCCAAATAATTTTTAAAGATCATTTTCTTTTAAAGACAAAGGCCTTAGTCCAACAAATCACATGCTCCAGAAGAGCTCAATTGAAGCCCTGTACTTCAGTGAGGTACTCCAGAATAAGTGGTTTGTGAATTATTGTCAAAAACTTTCTCCCACTTCCATTTTCAGTCAGTAAAAAAATCCCTTAAAAAGGGACATCTCCGCAAAACCATACAGGATTGTTTTGTTTTGTTTTTTAAAAATCACAATAAAAAAAAATGGATGCAAAAATTTTGTACAATTTCTAATTACATCAGTATAACTGAATAGATTTAGGTAGGTATTTTCCTGATTTGTTCTGATTTTAAAAAGAGGATAATCTGTCGCAGTGCTACACAGGAACCACACATCTACAGAGTTGGTATTGCATCTCTATCTTTTAAACTCAGTCAGACATCACTTCCTTACTTTGCATTTCATTTAGGACTGATATGAGAGCAAGTTTTCCAATTCCATGGGGAAATACTGACTTTTGGGGAGCACTTGCTAGTGTTCATCAGTATTTCATCAGTCTCCTGTGATTCTGTGCTTCTGCCATTGTTGATATTGGCACCTGTGATTTTTTTGTTTCCTGTCAACTTCCTCACTTCCCAGCATTTTTCATCATTTTTGTCACTTTCTGGGATTTTCCAGGACTTTTATTTATTTATTTATTTATTTAAAATGTATATCCCGCCCCTCCTGCCCACATGGCAGCCTGGGGCAGTGAACAACATTCAATAATTAAAAAAACACAATTTAAAATAATTAAAAATACAATACAATGCGGGGAAACTCCCCACCCCCAACCCTACCCTTCGCCAAAAGCCTGACGGAACAGCCAGGTCCTACATACACGCCGAAACAGCAGGAGAGTGGGAGCCAACCGAGCCTCCTCCGGGAGCAAATTCCACAGCACAGGGGCGGCCACCGAAAAAGATCTAACATCGGTGGCCACTCACCTCACCCGGGGAACCTCCAAAAAGGCTCCCACGGACAATCTCAAGGGTCGCATGGGCACATGGGGAGTGAGTTTATGACAGTTTTACTGTCGTAAAAGTGACACTAAAATGTTTTGTGGCACTTTTATGGTAATTTCCAGCACATCCATTGCACTTAGCTGACACTTTTGCATCTCCACAGTCCCTGAGGGTGTGCAGAGTGTGCACTTGGGACTTCGGATCTGCCTTGTAGCAGCTCTGTTCAATTTGTGAAAAATAACAACTAATGGCAAAAATAGCAGAAAAGTCCATAAATTCCACATCACATGAATGCAGGCGTTTGACCAGTTTCTGACAGAAACAACATTTGCCGCAATTTATCGTTTCAGGCCTGATTTTTAGGGGTGGGAATTTGGGTTTCGGATAGACCGAAAATAATCTGAAAATGACAGTTTTAGATTAATCCAAAATTTTGGATCTTTTCTGTTCCTGTGTTTTGTTTCCCCCGATTGATTTTGGGTTCTTTTCATTGATTTTTCCCCCATTTTTTTTCCATTGAGGTTTGTTCTCATTGTCTTCAATTGGAGAAAAACCAAAAACCCAAAACCAAAATGAGATCTGAAATTCTGAAAGAACCAAAACCGAAAAAACCAAAATTGATATTCTACCTGGAATCCCACCCGCTACTAATTTCATTCCCTTTCCTAGTGGTTAGGACCAAAGCTCTTTAAGACAGAGTTTCACAAATTTTGGGTTGAGACTCCAACTGGGGTGATATCATGGTCCTAGGATCATG
Source organism: Sphenodon punctatus (assembly GCA_003113815.1). NCBI lineage: Eukaryota > Metazoa > Chordata > Lepidosauria > Sphenodontia > Sphenodontidae > Sphenodon > Sphenodon punctatus. The sequence continues at coordinate 50,471 of QEPC01014514.1, read as the reverse complement.
CGTGGGGGGTAAGGAATTTCCCAGGGCCCCAGCTGAGACTGCTATTGCCCCTTCTGTGGTTTGAGGGAGGGGTGCGGGGCCAGGAATCCCTTCCCCACCCTTCTGGTTCAGGGAAACTGTTGAAAAGCAGAGTGCCTCCCGGTCGTGCTGCAGGCATGTGCCAGAAGCACCAAAGGGCTGCTGCTAAAGGGCCCTTTGGAGAGACCCTTCAGTGGGGTTCTGGCAGCTGGCGTGGGGATGGTGGTTCTTTTACGTATTAGTTGATGTTGGGGCTGGATAGACTCGGGAGGGACAGCTAATGGCGTGTTGGTGAAGTTCTTGGTGGGGGGAGGTTATTGTGTTGGGGGTGTTCTGATGGGGTTTTAACTGGGTTGTTGTGTGGGTTTGAGGAAGGTTATTATTTTTGGGGTGGTGAGCTGGGTGGGTGTGTTTGGAATGTCCCCCCCCCAAGTGAGAGTGGGAGAGGAGGGTGGGACCGGATTGGGGGGGATCTGTCCCCCCTGTGAGGGGGGGTTGGACCCCGATATATGGAATTTTGTGTGCCCGTCTGTGAGAGGAGGGGGCACAGAGGATAGGGGTGGGTGGGGGTGTCCCCCACCACTTTGGTGGGGAAGCCAGGAGGGAAGGGGTCTGAAGGAGGGGCCATCAGAGGGGGAGGCAATGGCTATCAGGGTCATGATGGGGTGGGGGAGATATAGTCCCTGTAGGGGGTGTATTCAATCTGCAAGACAGGACAGGTGTTTGGTGCATGTCCCTCTCATCCCCCCTGGCTGAGCAGGTGGTGAGGTGGTGCAGGATCAGTGGACCTCTGATCTGAATCTGGTGCTGTTAAATGTGCGGTTAACTGTCAATAGGGATGGGAGACCAGGGAGAATACCAGATACTGGATTTATTGGTATCGGATCTCCCCGGTATCGGATTTATCAGTATCAGTATTGGTATCGGATCTCCCCGGTATCGGATTTATCAGTATCAGCATACCAGATTTTTAAAATTGGCCGCTTTACCATTTTTTTTACATTGCAGCCATTTACTTCAATGGCCACGATGTAAAAAAACTGGTAAAACAGCCATTGTTAAAAATCCGGTATGCAGATACCGGTGATTATCGGATTAATCCCATATACCTGATTATCGGGTGTATCGGATTTATCCGATATCGATATTCCCACCCCTTGTTGTCAATAAGGCAGTAACTGTCCATGAATTGATTCTGGACCAAACAGCCAACCTCGTATGTATCACAGAGACTTGGTTGGACGATGAGTCAGGTTCTACTCTGAATGACCTCATTCCAGCTGAGTACTCCATGCAACATCAGCCACGGTCAGAGGGACAGGAGGTGGGGTGTGTGTGTGCAGTGTAGTCATGGTTTTTAGGGATTCATGGTCCATCAGGAAATATCCAGTGCAGTCTCTCTTGGGGATCGAGGACCTCCACCTTATGATTGATTTGACAGGAGACAGATGGGGAGTGTTGTTGATATACATGCACCCACCAATACATCAGCATCCCTACATGCTCTAGCAGAGCTCATGTTGGAGATGGTGTTGCAGTCCCCCAGGACGATAGTCCTGGGGGACCTGAGCCTAAGATTATGGCCGTCATGTCAACCATGGGCCTCTCTCAGATGGTTACCAGCCCAAAACGTGGTGGAAGACACACCCTTGACCTGATTTTTTGCACTGACCTTCAGGCAGGGGATCCATTAGTGGGGGAGGTGTCAACAGTGCCCTTGTCATGGATGGATCATTACCTCCTGTGGACATGTCTCCTGGCGCATGTCAGTTCCCAGTTGGGTGTGGAACCAGTTAGGTTGATCCACCCCGGAAGAGTAATGGAACAGGAGAGGTTCCGGAATGCTTTGAGGGAATTACCCTCCGATCTTGCTGACCGTTCACTCAATGATTCTCGTAGTTTTCTGGGACACTTTGTTAGCTGAGGCCATTGACAGGATGGCTCCTAGGCATCTGCTAGGCTGCTTTGGTATACTGAGGATCTGCAGTTGCTGAAATGCAAAGGGTGGCAGTTAGAGCGATGGTGGTGCCACTCCCGTGCTGAAGCTGACAGATTGCAACATAAAGCCAGTTTATGAGCCTATGCTTTGGTTGTGTGGGTGGCAAAGAAGGGGTTCTTTGCCGCTCTCATCTCATCGCTCCAGTGGAGCTTTTCCGGGTGGTGAAAGGTTGGTTGGTCCGGCTTCCCTCTACATGGAACCAGAATCTTCCGGTGTCCGATGTGACACATTTGTGGACTATTTCTTGGATAAAAATGCTTTGATTCACCACAACTTTGATGCCATACTTATTGTAATAGGAGAACCAGAGGTTATGGAAGCTCCGTCTTGTCCAACTTCATAGAATCAGTGCCACTGGGTATCTCCTGCTGATACAGAGGATTCCCTTGGGACTGCCAGGGCAACCTTTTGTGAACTAGACCCTTGCCCATCCTGGCTGGTTAAGGTCAGCTGGAAGACATTGGGGCTGGGGCTGGCAGAGGTGGTCAATGCCTCCCTTTGGGAGGACAGGGTGCCGAGCTCAAGAAACTCCGAGATGCTCAAGAAACCCAAAGATGCTCAAGAAACCATCTCTTGACATTGACTCCCTCATGAGCTACTGGACAGTCACTGAGCATTGATAGTCACCCCCCTAAGATTGGAGAAAGGAAGACAGCAATGCTAATGTATGCAGATGATATTGTGCTGCTGTCACAAACAAGAAAGGGACTGAGGAGACAATTGGATACCTTGATGGAATACTGCAGAAGCAATGAGTTGGAGATAAACTATAACAAATCCCAGGTTATGGTTGTGGGAGGAAAATGCTGACAGCCCTCAGCACACAAAAAAGGCCAAATTGATGGCAGGGATACCACTCAGCCTCAATTATGGCATTCCAGCCCCAACTACGTTGTTGGTGCCCCAAAGGGGGCTCATTAGGAAAGACTTAACCCGTTGACTGGAAAGCCCAGTGATCTTCGCCTCATCCTGCCTCAGGTGTTAAGTCGCACCACCACCACCCCATTCCAGATGGAAAAGCATGGAGTGGCACTGACTCATACACTCCTGTTACTAATAGACACCTTCATCTGCCCTTCTGTCCATCCAGGCACAATATTCTAATCTGGATTGCTGTGCTGAATGCCACCACAAGAAGCACTGGCTCTCAGAACAGTTGCCTCTATCCCACACCCAAGGGGATGCTTACCATGTCACAAACTGCAATCCAGATATCAACTAAAAACAAATCAGTCCCAATATCAAATAGGTGGACCCCATTCTTGCTAAAAAGCTATGGGGCCATGCTCATCCCCTATCATACTAATGGCTGCTCCTCCCTGCTCAAGAACACATTTGGACATTTCCTTGTTTATCTTCTTCTGCATCCAGTTGATCTTAACTGGGTGGTCCGCCCCACCTCCAAACCCTACACTCCATCATAGATGACCAAACGACAACCATTCCTGGGCACCTCTTCTCTGTGAATGACAGATCTCCTTTCATTCTCCACACAGAATCTACTTTCTTACAGTACACCAGGTCATTTTCTCCCAGATGGTCTATCAGTACTTTCAGTGATTGGGCACTACCTATGACCTTAAGAAACCATGGCATAAACCATGCCCACAGCATGCTAGTTTTTCCATGCCACTCAGTCTTCATGATTGGGTCAATCTGAGTTGTGAGCCCAGAGGGGTGCTGGACGTAAGAACATAAAAAGTGCCATACTGGGTCAGACCAATGGTACATCGAGCCAAAGCACATGTCTCCGATAGTGGCTGATCTCAGTTGCTTGGGAAAAGTACCCAAAAGGTCACAATGGGGCGATCCACTCCCTGTTGTTCACTCCCAGTTCTTGACAGTAAGAGGTTACATTTCCCAAACCTACCTGGCTAATAGCTGTTAATGGACCTATCTTCCAGAATCTTATCCAATCCTCTCTTAAACGGAGCTATACCATTGGCCTTGACCGCATCTGCTGGGAACAAATTCCACAACTTAATTGGGTGTTGAGTGAAAAAAAAAAAAATATTCTTTTTTAAAAATCTGCTAACTTTCATGAGGTGTCCTCTAGTTCTAATAATATTTGAGAGATTAAATTACTGTTCCCTATTAACTTGATCCATACAACTCATGATTTTATAAACTTCTATCATATTCCCTCTCAGTTGTCTCTTCTCCAAGCTGAAGGGCCCCAACCTATACAGCCTCTCTACATAGGGAAACCATTCCATACCTCTTGTAATTTTTGGTGCCCTTCTCTGTACATGATCTATTTCTACAAAATCTTTTGTGAGATGGGGCTACCAGAACTAATCACAATATTCAGGGGGCAGTCGCACCATAGATTTATATAGTGGCATTATGATTTTTTCAGGTTTTTTTATTTATCCCCTTATGAATAATGCCTAACATTCTGTTTGCTTTTTTTACAGCCGTCGCAGACTAAGTTGAGGATTTCAATGTATTGTTCACATTTACTCCAAGGTCCTTTTCCTGAGTAGTAACTCCTAATCTAGAACCCAGCATTATGTGCATCTAGTTTGGATTGTTTTTCCCTATGTGCATCACTTTGCACTTGTCCACATTAAGTTTAATCTGCCATCTAATGCCCCATCACCCAGTCTCGCAAGAATTCTCCTGCAATGCTTCACAGTCTGTTCGTGTTTTAACTGCTTTGAATAACTTTGTGTCATCTGCAAATTTGATCACCTCATTCCTTACTCCCCTTTCCAGATAATGAATGAATACATTAAACAACACCGGACCCAGTACATATCCCTGGGGCACTCCACTATTTACGTCTCTCCATTGTAAAAACTGACCATTTAGTTCTATTCTTTGCTTCCTATCTTTTAACCAGTTACCAATCCACAGTAGAACACTGCCTCCTATCCCATGACTTTTTAAAAACACTTTCTGAAAATCCAGTACACTGTGGGTATTTTCAGATGTTACGAGATCATGCTCAACCACAGTGAACCACGGTCAATCCCGCGGCGGGGCCAAAGCACCCTGAACATCTGTTCGGCGGCCGCCAGATGTTCACCACAGTCAATACCCACATGGGGTCAAAATCAACCACGCTTCCGGAGCTCCCCGCTGGACCATCTCCGAAAGCGTGGTCTAAGAGATTCCCAGCGGGAAACAACAAAAAGTAACGTCTGGCCGGCAACCACTGACCAGAATCAAAGGACATGATTCCCAGCCAGGGACAAAGCATGCAGCATCGCTGCCAGGCAACCAGAAACAACACAGGCCGGGGAGGGAGATTTAAAGGGCACACAGCAGCAGCCGGGACGAGCCGCCCCGACGCCTTCCGGGTGCTTTGACCACGGCCCGGCCCGGGATCGGTGTAACATCTGTTGCGCTGCCCCGGGCCGTGATCTGGCAGCCTGATTCCCTGCTGTGGTCCCGGTCCCATCACATCTGTTCAGGGCTTTTTTTGACCACAGGGAATCCACTGTGGTGAATCGGGACTGCGTAACGTCTGAAATCACCCTATATTGACCTTATTCACATGCTTATTCACACCCTCAAAAATCTAATAGATTAATGAAACACAACTTCTCTTTACCAAATCCATGTTGACTGTTCTCCAATAAGCCAGGTTTATCAATATGCCCCATAATCCTGTTCTTTTTTTTTTTTCAATTATTTTTTTTTATTAAGGAAAAACAAGTTTACATAGATTAGTAAGCAAAGAAAGAAAAAAGAAAATACACAAATAACAAAGGAAAATGTTTCCACTCCGACTTGCTCTCTAAAGCGGGACCCCTGTCAGTGGGTCTGTAGGAACACTTTCTTAGATCGATTGCAAGTTTATGGTGAGGTCGGCCTTTTCAATTTTGATGTGCTCTGTAATCAGGTTCCAACCTGGAGTCCATGTAGTATAAAAGTCCTCAAGTTTATCATATATTCCAGCATCGACCCTGTCCATTGTTAGAATGAACTATAATCTGCGAAGCCAATCCGTTCTCGAGGGTCCTTCCATTTGCAAACAATGCAGTGTATGGCAGCCAGATACATCATTTTACATGCTGGTACATTTTAATTTTTTTCCAGGTCCATGGGCCACAGACCCAGCAACGCGACCTGTGGGGAAAATGGCACCTGGAGGAGGGTGTGTTTCTCCACCTGGCTCCAGATGTCCTTCCAAAACTCTTCTATGACCCCACATTCCCACCATTGGTGGATGTATGAGCCTACCTGCCCACATCCCCGCCAGCACAGTTCACTGTATTTCCTATTAGCTTTGTGTATCAAGAGTGGAGTTAGGTAAAATCTGAAGGCTAATTTAATTTGGGGTTCTTTGACCATGAGGGATTTAGCACATTTTTGTGTATGTGTCCATGTCTGCACCATTAACTCTTTGGTAAATACTATGCCTAGGTCGTCGGCCCATTTTTCTAAGTATCCCGCGTCTGGGTGATGGAATATGCTGCGTATAACCCGGTATAGTCTTGAGATCACCTTGCGCTGTGGGGTAAAATTAAATAATTCAGCTTCCAGGGCATGGGGGGGCCTGGTGAAGTGTGTTTTATTTGCAGGGCGCATGAGGTAACTATGTAATTTTAGATATAGCCATCTATCTACTGGCTCTTCACATTTAGTTTGTAACGTGTCATATGTGATTATGTCTTCACCTACAAAAAAATGTCTAGCCTGCCATAGGCCTTTTTTTACCCATCGTTCCATCGTTTCTTTCTCCCTCTTACTTAGGGATAGGGCCTCACATTTTATTTGTTTATATGGAAATTTACCTTGCACTAGTTCTAGTTTATTTTGACATCTCTTCCATATGTTGACAGCAGTGCCTATAAATGGGTGTTGCCGGGCCTTCCTGTTTGGCTCATTTTTGGGCTGATCACCTGTTAGTATATTTTTAAAGGTGTTCGGACTAATAGCCTGTTTTTCTAATTCCACCCATGCGGGTTCTCTACCATCTTTGTACCACATTTTAATTCCACGGATAGCCGAGGCCCAGCAATAGTACTTGGCGTTAGGCAGGTTCAGGCCACCCTGCTCCATTGGGGTCTGCATTATGGTTTGTCTGATTCGGGGCTTGCTTTTGTTCCAGATGACCTTGTTTATGATTTTATTCATTTTGTTAAAAAAATTATCTGGTATTTGTATTGGAAGGGCAATTAGCGTATATAATATTTTGGGTATCAGTATCATTTTAATCAAGTTTAGTTTTCCCATCCATGTACAACCGATTCCTTTCCAGGGAGAACTTAGATTTGTCATCTTCTCTAATAAGGGAACATAGTTATATATTCCTTGATAAATTAATGCCTAGGTATTTCACGGTCGATTTGTTGACTTGAAACGGGGTGGCACGGTCCCTCTCCTCCTCTGACATACTCTTTTTTTTTTTTAAATGGTGTATATATATTTTGGGCCTTTCCATGGTGGCCCCCATGTCTCAGGTATTGTTACCTTCCCTTTCTCTTTGATTCTGAAGGGCTCTGTATTGTTCTCGTTCTTTATCAGGGCGTTTATTATCAGCCCAAATTTAGATTTCTTGGGACTTATTCCTGATTTAGTTTTGTAATAAGCCGGATCCTTCTCCACTAGGAGAAATGCAGAGTGTGATAACATAAATAGACAGAAAACAATACTTAGTACAATTAAGAACAACATTTAACCTATGCTGATAGTCTCCACCATTTTTATCGCATAGACGTCAGGCTCACCATGAGTTTCCAGAATCTGTAGTTTTTAGGATCGCCTCTGGAGTCCTTTTTAAATATTGGTGTTACATTCTCTACCCTCCAGTCCTCTTGTATAGTGCCTGATTTTAGCGATAGGTTACAAATTACCAGCAGCAGGTTTGCAATTTCATATTTGAGTTCTTTCAGAACTCTGAGGTGTATACTATCTGGTCCTGGTGATTTGTTACTGAGCTTCTCTGCAATGGCCGTATCCTCCCTGAGCACCCCTTTTATACCCTGGCCCCGGTCATCTAATGGCCCAACTGACTCTCTAGCAGGTCTCTTGATTCTGATGTACTTTTAAAAGATTTTATTATTAGTTTTTGCCTCTTTAGCAAGTCTCTCTTAAAATTCTTTCTTGACCTGCCTTCTTAACGTGTTACATCCAATTTGCTAAAGTGGCTCCACCACTGTTAACACTTGCACCAGGTCCTGCACTCTAAAGTAACTTATGCTCCTTCCAATTTTCCTGATTAGAACTAGCATTCCATTTTGTAAAGGTTGCCTTTTTGGCTCTAATAGCCACCTTCACCTCACAATGTTGCTGTGCTGGCAGGTGTTGGGTCTACTTGCTACCTTTTTTAACCTGTGTAATACATTTAATCTAGGCTTTCAAGATGGTGTTTTTAAATACTCTCCACACCTCTTACAGACATTTAATCAACACCACTGTTCCTTTTAGTTCCCTTCTAACTACTTTCCTCATTTTACCATAGTCTCTCTTTTTAAAATTAAATGTTACTGTGGTAGTTTTATTTACCATTCCCCCCCCCAGTAATAATGTCAAATTTGATAACATTATGATCACTATTGCCAAGTGGCTCCACCACTGTTAATACTTGCACCAGGTCCTGCACTCTAAAGTAACTTCTCTTTTCATTGGTTCTAGGACCAGCTGCTCCAAGAAGCAGTTAGGCCCTTTTTACACAGACGCTCTAACAACCATGGGTGTTAGAGCATCTGTGTAAAAAGGGCCTTAGTTATGGCATCTAGAAACTTTACTTCCATATCAAGCTCAGAGGAGACATCCACCAAGTTAATATTAGGATAAACAAAATCACCCATTATTATTGTGTTACTAATGTTAATAGCCTGTCTAATTTCTGCTAGGAATGGGCGAACAGATCGCAGTTCGGGTTTGGCTGTTCGATTTGGCTGCGTTTGGTTCGTCCGTTCGGTTCGGCAGTTCAGTTAGTTCGCCGGGTTCGGGATCGGCTGTTCAGTTTGGCCGTTCAGTTTGGCCGTTCGGCCGTTCAGGAAATGTTGTTATGGGTGTTTTTGTTGTTTTTTAAATGTTTTTTTGGTTTTTTATTGGGTTTTATATGGTTTTCTTTTGTTTTTTATTTGTTTTTTTAATATGGGTTTTTTTAATTTATTTTTTTAATCTAATATTATATATATCTATCTACACTAAATCTAACTGCTATTAACTATTCTAAATGCTATGAACTAAATGGATTATCTAATAAGTACACAGGCCTACTCCTACAAACACTAAA
>QEPC01014514.1:24330-37971 GCA_003113815.1 Sphenodon punctatus | reverse complement strand
AACAGCTACCCAGCTAAACACACACTCACTCGCCACACAGCTCCGCACGGACTTGAATTTCCTATTTCCTGCGCGATCACGCTCTCGTGATACTTTGCCGAACGCTGAACCGAACATGACCGAACTGAACGGCCGAACCCAAACCTGATGACCGAACCGAATGCACGAACTGAACGCATGAACTGAACCAAACCGAACGGCCGAACCCGAACCGCAACCTGTTTGCACATCCCTACTGCAGATGTACTGCTGATCATACTTGAACCTTATGCCCACAACGGGTTAATCGCCACCCCTGTCTGCATCTCCTAATAAGGTGCCCCATACATTGCACCCCTGAAGGTGCACTTGCTGCTATTGCACCCCCCACTGTTGCCATCTGTACCTGCCCAGCCAAATCAGCCATCAAGCCTGACAGTCACATGCCCTCAATAGGAAAAGAGGGATGCTGAGCCTCTGTACGTACTCCTTGTGGCACAAATGCCAATGTGGCAGGCTGCATGGCCTGCTGATCCAAAGGAGCAGTCTGCAGAACCTGCTGGACCAACAAGGCAGACTGCGGAGCCGGTAGAACCAAAGGGGCAGGTGGGGGAAGGGGTTTCTGGGCCAAAGGGGTAGACTGGGAGGCCTGCTGAGCCAAAGAGGCAGGTTTCCCCAAAGGGGCAGGCTACATGGTCTGCTGGATCAAAGGTTGAGGTTGGGCTTGATGGACCTGCGAGTGCAAGAGGGTAGGCTGCATGGTGCGGTAGGAAGCAGGAGCAGGTTGATAGCCCAGGGCACCCATGGGGCTATGGGGAGCCCCATAGTTTAACTGCTTAATCTGTCATGACACCACAACAGATCACTTCAGTACCCTCATTTCCTCCCCTGAGCCCCACATCCCTTCTGTGCTGCACCTCCCTGAGATGCTGGAGACATCTACTGAGTCTGCAGGGAACAGTCACCTTGCACTTCCCTCACCCAAACCCAGGACAGGTCTCAGCCTTGTGGTGCCTAACCACAGGGAAATATTTCCAGGGCAGCCTGGAAATCATCCTGGGTCCCCCCATTAGCCATGCTTCTCCCCTGCAGTCCCGCATCCCCCCCCTCCACACTGTGAACTAAACCCAGTCACAAACTCCCCATCAAAGAAAATTGGCCTGTACAGCTGCCAGACTGATCCTCCACCTCCAAATGCTGATAAAACTGCTGCTGACTCCAGTTCCTCCACTGCTACCTTGAGCCACGTTCCAGGTTGTCACCTCGGGAACCACCCTAGGAACCTTTCCTCAAACACTGTCCCAGAGTCACAGTTCTCATGCTGCTGCATGCAGTGGTGGCTGGCACTGGGCAAGGGAGATAAATACCAGTCTGGAGCACTCCACATTCATGTGGGCCCGAGGCTGTGAAAACAGGAGCATGCCAAAAAGTCAGGCAAAACCACAGCCCCTGCAACAAACCACTTTTCCCAATGTTCCTTCCCCCTCCTTCAAGGGCCTTCCCACACTGATCCATGTTCAGCTTATTGGAGAAAGTTACACACAAACCCCTTTCTCCCAGCCTCCATGGCAAACCCAGTCTCCCTCAAGCAGTAGGAAAGGCCTTCTAGTTTTATACTACAATCAAAACATCAAGAATCATTCAGCAAGGGCCCTAGAAGCTCCAAACACTTGTACAGGTAAATGTAACCATTATTTCTCAAGCCAATCTGAAAGTAATTTGTTGATATTCATTCAGAGCTTCACATTTATAGGGTAGGAAGTCAATAAAAAGGATTAGGGTCACATAAAGAGCCTCAGATATGCTGTAAAAATTGTGTGGGGTTTTTTTCTCTCTCATTGTCAAGTAGAGAAAAGAAGACTTAGACCTTTTAAAAACAAAAGGGAAAGGTTTCCTTTATGAGGAGTATTCTTTAGTGATTAAGTACAAGTATGCTGTTTTGCTTATTCTCAAGGTCTATTTTCATTAATGTTCAATTGTAAATTAAAGGCATTGTCTCTGATTAATGCCTGCTGGAGAAGGTGTACCCTTGATGATGATGAAATTTCATCAGGGATAGCAACTCTTCTTTATAAAGTTGTGGCCCTGAAAAATAAACAGAGGTTAAGAGCTATAGACAGGCTTTACTTTGTACATGCATACTAATGGACTCTAACCCTGTCCTTTTCAAATCTTATCATCACCAATCAGAAAATTTACATTGGAAACAGGGCACACAAACAGCACATTTCATCCTCTTGGATGTTGCCACTTGCTTTCCATGTTACACCATGTGGCATAAGACACACGTTACTACTGAACAGGGACACTGTCCCTGTGTAGGATCCCTCCATGTGCTTACTAGTAGACTATTGGTGAGCATAAAGGTGCCTCATCCTTGCAACAGTCACAATCGATACCGTTTTTCAGTTGCCAAAGGGTGGCAGTGGCAGATGTACAAGAGAGGTCTCTAAAGTTGAGAAGGGATGACCTATTCCTTCCCCAGAACCATCTCATCCATCCATCTTGCTACAACTCCAGTGTCTATTACCATCAGTGCAGAACAAGTCTGAAGTTGTCTAGAATACTGCTACTTCCCCTTAATATATTTTGTCCTTTCTAGAGATGAAACACGTACATGATTTGGTACCCACATTTTCAGGGAAGTATCCAAACCAGTACTCAAATACTGTTTAGGGACACGAATACTTGAAATTTTGAGTTTTCAGTTGTGTATTCAAAATTACATGAAAACCGGGGGAAATACCTGAATGTTTTTCCAAAATCCAGGACCAGGAGTTGAAAAATTGGGATGAAAATGGTATTTTGGTCTATCAAATTGGACACCATTTTGAGTACCAAAAAGTACCCAAAATATTTGCTTCAAACCAGGTGCTGCAAATGTGATGAGTATACCCATTTTTGTGGGTATCAATTTCAGCTCTAATATTTCCCTTTTACTTTCCCCTTTTAAACTGTTTTAAATAGACTTTAGGTTGCTTTATTCTATTTTATTGTATCAATTTTGTGAAGTGCTCTGAGAGCTATTTTTCAGGGGTGGTGGGGGATGGCACTATATAAATAAAATTATACTTTATTGTTAGACTAAAAAGCCATTTAGACAATAGAGTTGGGTATGCAGTGCTAGGAATCTAACATAAGAAATGGTTAATGACCAGGAAAGAGAAGAATAAAGGGAATGAAGAGAAGGTCCATGTAAAACTCCTGATAATAGCATAACGTACTAATAGCAGCTGCAATCAGCTCAATAGGGAAATGGTTCTCTCTGCTATTTGAAAAAAATATGACAATGTAGCAGGGAGCAGGCTCTGAAGGGGAAGTCCTGGACACTGGCTCTTTAAGACTTGGCCAAAAAGACAGCATGTGACAAACTAATGAGCTACATCTCACTATAAATGCATGGTGACTCTCAATGAGGCAGGGAGAGAAGTGGTGTAAAGGCAGCAGCAAACTAAAGCAAGCAAGAGAAAGGAGCAGTGGCTCCAAGTAGTGCAGTAAGTACTTAGTAGCTGAAGGCTGAGAGAAATCCAGACTGCAAGGCAGAACCTGGGAGGCTGCCCAGCTATAGGGAGAAAAAGCCTGTTCAACTTCTCACAGACCTGAACAAAGCTGAACGGAGACTGAGCTACAGAGAAGGTCAGATTTATTAAGTTTTCAAAGGCCAGAAAAGCCTGTAATTTATGTTATAACATGGGACTTAACTAGAGAGCTAGGAGAAGCCATAGTTTGGAGGTTTTTCAGAGGTGGGCTAAAAGGGGCAAAGGGCAGGCCCATTCCTAAATTTAAAGTAAGCTCTTGCAGAGCCAGTCAGGCTAGCAGCCTGCTAACAGCTACTGGGAACACAGTGTTGTGGTGAGGGCAGCTGATTTCCCCAAATATTCAGGCTAATCACAATAATTTGGTGGAGTCTAATGCGGGCAATGATCACTCCTTTCTAAAAGAGGAGCTATTACCACTAAGGAAAGTGAAACAAGCAGCCAAAGACAAAGAAAGAAAGCTACAAACAGTGCAGCTGTATTAAAACTACTAATTAGCTTAAGATTAAAAGTTTTGGATCCTGTTTAAAAGTCTTGCTGTAAAAAATAAAAATAAAAAATTTGATACAGTGAATCTTTTATTTGACTTTATTGGCAAACTCTGGGGAAAGAGTGTATAATGAAAGTAACTAGCTTTCTGGGGAGAACTCCTCTGCCAGCATACATTTTGCAAACAGTGGCCATTTTAAGAAGCTGCAAACAAAATAATTTCAAGCTGCTGGGAGCAACCTCCGAGTCAAAGCAACTTTAGAATGGATTGCTTGCAAGCAAGAGAGTTGCAATTTTAAAGCTGAGAATTGTTTCAAGCCTGTGGTAAGAAAAGAGGCAAGAAACACTAAACCTACTTGTGTTTAATAAATAAATAAATTAAATTAAGCCTTCTCAACAGGAGTTGTTGACGGAAATGGTATAGCAACAAGCAGCCATTATAAGCCTAATGAAACAACACTCACAGCAAACTCTGTTACTACAAGCCCTAACTGATCAAGTAAAAACAAAACAAATTGGAGTAGAGATACTGAGACAAGACAGGGGTCCTGGGGCCATGGCCCTTACACTTAGGGCTACAGATGAAGATCTCTTCTTCTCTCCCTCACATAGGGGAGCAGATGACACCTTTGTCATGGGAATGTTTCTATCTTAAAAGGACAGGGCAATGGACTCTAGGAGGAAAAATAATGGAAAAATCTTTGAACTCAAATAAGTTATTACAGGATCAGGGTCCCGTGAGACTTTGTTGGCTGTGTAGTACCCCAGGGCATATACAGTGATATTGCCTATGGCATGTTCAACCAAGGAAGCTTTGCTGGGGCTGTCATAAGCCAGGACACATCTGGCAAGAATGTCCTTACAGACAACAGCCTAGCCAGTTTAAACAGTATAGGAAAATAAAGAAGGCTAGTAATGACAGGAAAATATATCCCTGATATCAAAGAATGCCAAAGATAACACTGAACCAGGCTGAAGGGTTAGAAAAATCTACTTGCTCAGAATTAACAAGGAATAGACCTGGCCAGAACTTGCAGAGCAATAGAACATTGGCACAAAGTAAATGAAACTCTACAGGAGGATTTGGAAAACTCCATGGTTTTACAGAGAAATGAGCCCAAGAAACAGGACAATGTTTCCTCAGTTGTGGCTAAGAAGGTGGAACAAGCCACACTTACCTCGCTAATCGCAGAAAGAATAAATACTTTACAAGAATCTCAAGATTATCTATTAAAGAAAATCAGGAGCTAAAACTAGGGATCACCGAACAGAACGGAGTTCAGAAATTCAGTTTGGTTTCATTTGGTTCGGTTTGAAATTCGAGTTCAGTTCAGAAGTTCGGTTCAGTCAACCGAATAGACCAAGTTCGGTTGAATTCCGAACTTTCGAACCAAGTTTGGCTATTCAAAATCAGGTTTTTTTTGTGTGTGTTGCCACTAGGGATGGGCAAACAGAACGGAGTTCGGAAATTCGGTTCGGTTTGAAATTCAAGTTCGGTTGGGAAGTTTGGCTCGGTCAACCAAACAGACCAAGTTCGGTCCGAACTCCAAACTTCCGAACCGCGTTCGTCCATCCCTAGCTAAAACAGGAGAGAGGACTGTTAGAGAATGAAATATCTAAGTTAAAGGTGGCCTATAGCAAACTCAGAGAGCAGGAGAATTCCCTAGAAAAACTGTCAGGTACCTCCCCCATGAAAATAGAGTGTGGGGTACAAGTAAAATTATGTCCTGAAGGTTGGCCTTTTGGCACCTAAGTAGGAGGCTGTAAAACCTCTTGAGAAATAGTAACTCAAACAGAAAAGACTAGAGGACTGATTGATCAGGAGACCCAAGTGAGAGCTGAATCAGCTCTCAAAGATCTAAATAAAGGACAGTGGGGTACAAATGTTTGTATCCCAAATAAGTTTAAAAACAGAAATTAAAAGTTTCCAAGTAGAAGGATTAAAGAGGGGCAAAGATACTGACTCCCAGACAAAGTATTGGAAAGAAATGAAAGCTGCTGGAACACAGGCAAGCTATAGCCCAAGCAACATTAAGAAAACAAATTATGGGGCTCAAACAGCTTTAATGCTGTTAGAAATGAAGACACAGGATCAGTTAAAGATAAAGTTGACTGCTACAAAACAAGAGCTTTATAGGCTGTGAGAGCAATTAAAAGAGGATACTAGGCAGACATAAGATAGCTCCTGCCCAACAGAAGACAGTAGAGAGTACCAAGGAGAAGGGTGCAGAGGTAAATATTACAAACCAAGAGGCTTCAGTACTCAGGAGGAATACAGAAATGCCAGAAGTAGGGATGGGCGAATGCGGTTCGGAAGTTCGGAGTTCAGAGCGAACTCGTCCAGTTCGGTCGACCGAACCAAACTTCTGAACTGAACTCGATTTTCAAACCAAACCGAATTTCCGAACTCGTTTCTGTTCACCCATCCCTATAAGATAATATTCCATTTAGTTCAATGGGGTTTGAATTTCTGAACTCTGTTCGGAAGTTCGGAGTTCAGACCGAACTCGAATAGTTTGGTCGACCGAACTGAACTTCCGAACCAAACTTGATTTTCGAACCAAATTTCCGAACTCAGTTCTGTTCACCCATCCCTAGCCAGAAGAGATATATTGGGAAGCTGCCCAAATGACAAGTCAAAGACATCAAGAGGGGCTGGTAACCTTTGAATACCAATATGGACAACAAGTATTCCTAAGTGAAATAGAATTGACCCCATCTACGTCTTGTGAAAGATATGCTCAGATTGGTCTGCCTTTGAGATGGGATTCAGACCCAAACCCTGAGAATGCGATGCATGCAGCTGGAACCCCAATGGAACTAGAAACCAAACTCAAGATTTCAAGGAAAAAGAGAAATAGGGGTGACATGTCACAGACTGGAATTAATCTTGTTTAAGTATTGGGACAACATTGTGATATTTTGATTAACTGGAAATCCTAGCAGAGGAATAAAAGAAGGTAAAATATTTCAAGGAGGGGTTAGAGTTCCCCCAAAACAGACTAAGGGGTCATGAGTCTGCCATTAAGCAGTCTTGATCCAACAAGAAGGACTGTGGGTTTGAAGGCCCCTAGTTAAGGGGTTATAATCCCCAAAACTTCATGACAGGGGTTACAGCCTCCAGAAGACAAGTGAAGTTCTAACCTTGGAGCAAAGCAATGTTGAACGGTTTTGTTGGAGAGCTCTGGGAAATGTTTTATTGCTATGATATGGCCTGTGCAACTTAACAAGTTTTCTTTTCAGGGCCCAGAGCTGGGGTTTGGAGTGACTGAGTGGTAGCAGACCCTACCCCAATTCCAGGGAATGGGATCTCTACTGAAATTAATAAAAATGTATTTTGTTTGGTTAGCTGGCTCATATCACTATGACCGGGGGAGAAAGGGGGAGACGTGTAGCAGAAAGCAGGCAGTGAAGGGGTTAACTCACTGCTAGTGGCAGTCCTGGATGCTGGCCCTTTAAGGCTTGTCCAAAGAGACAGGATGTGACCAGCTAATGAGCTACAGCTGGCGATAAAAGCATGGTAGCTCTCAGTTGAGGTAGGAAGAGAAGCAGTGGGAGACAGTATCAATCTGGAGCAAGCCAGAGAAAGGAGCAGTGACTCCAAATAGTGCAGTAAGCACTTAGCAGCTGAAGACTGAGAGAAATCCAGACTACAAGACAGAACCTGTGAGACTGCCCAGCTACAGGGAGAAAAAGCCTGTTAAACTTCCCACAGACCTGGACAAAGCTGAGAGGAGAATGAGCTACAGAGAAGATCGGATTTATTAAGTTTTCAAAGGCCAGAGAAGACTGTAATTTATGTTATAACTTGGGACCTAGAGCTAGGAGAAGCCCTAGTTTGGAGGTTTTTCAGAGGTGGACTAAAAGGGGCAAAGAGCAGGCCCATTCCTAAATTTAAAGTAAGCTTTTTCAGAGCCAGTCGTGCTAGCAGCCTGCTAACAGTTACTGGGAACACAGTGTTGTGGCGAGGGCAGCTGATTCCTCAAGTATTCAAGCTACTAAAACTTAAGAGAGGCTTCCCTGCCACAGACACATTGGGTGTTTTCAGATGTGATGCTAGTACAGATTAATCAATTGTAGTGCAAGTTAATCCGGGTGCCAGCATCACGTTTGAAAACAACCACCAGATGTTACCATGAGTTGGCTCCCGACCATGGTGGAGTTTAGTCTGGGATGCCACTTGAGTAAAGTATTTTTTGATCTCCCTGTGTTTGTTACTCTCCCCGGTCTGGAGTGGTGATGGGGGCCAGGGCCGGGGCCATGGCAGCCGTCATTGGCCAGTATGGCTGCCTGTCAGTTGAGGGGAGGGGTGCTGCCTGTAGCGTGGGTTGGGTGATGGTCAGACACATGTCTGTGCATTGCTCCCCTCCCATGCTGCCAAAGGGTGGCAGCCCCTCATGCCAAGATCATGCTTCTTTGGTGTCCCGGCAGTGCCTCCACTGCCTGGAGAAGCCTGTGTTGGTGGAGGCAGCCCATCATGTTTGAAAGCACCCATTGAATCACTGTTGACAGAACCTTGGAGTACCACCAAAAAACTTATTTTCAGTTGACCTGAAATATCAAGTTCTCCCTCACCCTCCAGTTATTAATTAATTATGGCACCCTCAAAAGTTCTGAAAATGTGAAGCTTTCAGTTTAAAATGATTTTCTTTTCGCCTTTGCAAACACACAGCCTTTACAAAATGTAAACCCAATGGAAAAGCAGTGAAGAGCATCAGGAGCAGCAACACTGAGAATCTATCCCCTCCCAACCTATTCACCAGAGTTAAGTGTGAACGTTGCAACATAACAACTGCCATTTTCTGCTCTCATTATTAATCACACCGCAGCTCTTTTTATATTTTTCTTTTACATGCATAAGTTAAAAAGGAGATTACAGCAGCATTAGGTTTATGCATTTGAAATCACAAAGGGTGAGAAAACTCAAAAGCTAAGGTACTTGATAGCAACATTAGCTTCATTCACATTGCACATCTGCAGTAAATTTTATTTCTGTTCTGAGTCACTCAGTACTGAAGTAACGAAATAACCATAGTGCCCAATACTGAAGTAACAAAGAACCAATGTACTGAAGTGAAAAATGAAAATGAAGATTTGAAACTGCAAATGAAGACCGAAACAAATACCAGTTCTGTATTTGTTTTGCTTAAATCAATGCAAATATACAAAATTTATCTAATTCAGTATTTGCTTTTTTAAAATCATTCCAGGTAGAGCTGAAACAAGTACCTCCAAAAAACAGGTAAACTAGGGCTAAAATGAGCAGCTAAATTGTAGGGATGGGCGAACGCGGTTCGGATGTTCGGAGTTCGGACCGAACTCGGTCTGTTCAGATGTCCGAACCAAATGTCCGAACCAAACTCTCGAATGACCGAACAGTTCAGTTGTGTTCGGATGAGTTCGGATGAGATCAGCGGCAGGAAAAACGTCTTTTCAGGGGAAAAACACAAAGCTTCAGTTTCGGTTAAGGTTCGGTTTCGGTTTCGATAGTGCTATTTTTGACTGTTTGGCCAAGTTCAGCCAACCCGAACTCAGCTGAACCGAACCATCGAACCCGAACTCGGGTTTCGAACTGAACGACCGAACATCCGAACCGCATTCTGTTCGCCCATCCCTACTAAATTGCTGCTCATGAGAAATTTCACCATATCAGGAACTGGGATTGATTTCCCAACCATTTCCCGATACTGAACTGATTTTTCAATTCTCATGATACCGCATAGTACTGTCCCAATTTACTGACTTTCCGTTTACTGTTTATCATGTGATGTTCATTTACTGCTTACTGCATTGTCGAGGGTACTGTGTTATTTCTGGGTTTGTTGTTTCCACATTTCTAAGCCAACCACTATGCAAATAGCACACCCCTTAACCTTCCACCAGTGTCCCTTAATCTCCACTCCAGTGGCTCCAATCAGAATTATTGTTCTATGTTCCCTTTGCTTTGACCAATCTTCAACTGGATTTCAGATTAGTAAAGGAATCTGCATACCAGCCAATGAGTGACAAGGAAGTCCAAGGGCAAACGGAGTGAAAGAAATACAGTATTGCACTGGTATTACCACTCAGGATTTGAAATACATGGCAAAGTGGTACACACGATCCCGGTAAGCAGATAGTGAGTAAATTGAGGTATGGAATGTCAGTTGAGACATTACCGATTATCGTGAGGTTTTCAATTTGACTGAGACCTTATCGGAAACCAAGATTTCAATCAGATTTCCTGTTTTGACAAAATCTTATTTCAGCCCTAAGGTAAACCCACTGAATGAACTGCCATTTTGGTGAGAAATCAATAGCCATTGGTGGAACCGATCCCATGCCCCACGCTCGCTGTGCACATCCCACAAATGCAAATCATACACATGTCCATAGAGTGAAGATTGTGCCTTACGGAATCCGTGGAAAAAACACTTTCTTTTATTTGTTTTAAATCTGCTACTTGCTAGTTTCATGGAGTGACCCCTAGTTCTATTACTATTTGAGAGGGTGAATAACCATCCCCTATTGACATGTTCCCACACCACTTATTATTTTATAAACTTCTATCATCTCCCCTCGCAGACATCTCTTCTCCAAGCTGAAGAGCCCCAAAATGTCTTGCCTCTCTTCAAAAGGGGAGTCGTTCCATACCCTTTATCATTCTTGTTGCCCTTTTCTGTACCTTCTCTTTTTCAACTATATCTTTTTCTTTCTTTCTTTTTAAGATGGGACGACCAGAACTGCGCACAATACTTGCACAATACTGCAGTCGCACCATAGATTTATATAATGGCATTATGATATTTTCAGTTGTATACCCTATTCCTTACTGGAAAGATACCAGAAAGACCACCCAGAAATGTGAATTATAGACACACCACCTGCTTCAGTCTACTTGCAGGCTGACATTTGAGTGAGTTTCTTCAGTGGATTGTACTTAAGCTGATGTATGAGGGGTTTGGTGATCCTGCTTTTCCCAGGTCACTGGTTCTCACACTATTGGGTAAGATAGAAAATAAGTTTTTACTTTGTCAACTGTCAAAGCACTTACAGTTGAAAGCCTAGATGGTGCGTTCTGGAAAACCAAGTCGTTTTTCACATCTCCTATGAGGAAAGCTGCTTAAATAGAAATCAGCATCAAGATAAGGTTTTACAAACCAATAGGGATGGGTGAACAGAACCGAGTTCGGAAATTCGGTTCAGTTCAGTTTGGAAATTTGGTTCGGAAGTTCGGTTCGGTCGACCGAACTTCCAAACAAAGGTCAGAAATTCAAACCCCATTGAACTAAATGGAATATTATCTTTTAGGAATGGGCGAACAGAGCCAAGTTTGGAAATTTGGTTTGGTTCGAAAATCAAGTTCGGTTTGGAAGTTTGGTTCAGTCGACCGAACTGGTCGAGTTCGGTCCAAACTCCGATTTCCCGAACCGCATTCTCCCATCCCTACAAACCAAATATCAGAGCCAAATTAGTTACAACAGACCACAGAACTATTAGTGACTTGTACATATATGCAGAATTTTTAATTAGCCATCATAATGAATCATTATTAGGTTTACCTACACTAGGATATTAGAAGTTGCACCTAGGACAAATCCTCCTCTGCTGAATTTAAGGGGTCTAAATGACTCATGCAATCCTAATGTAGTTCCTGGTTTTGGAATTAATTCCTGGTAGTTCAAAAGAAGAGATGGATGGAAAATCAGGCTAGTTCTGATTGACAGAATTCCAGTGATGGTCTCTCCTGATGTAGCACGAAGGCTTTGGAGAATCTTAGATTTCCTTCAGAGCTGTCTTAGGCTACTTTGTCATGTTAACTAGGGTGGGGGGAAACTTCCAGCAGGGCAATTGTGGCTATATTCTTTCAGTAATTAGTGCACTTAGGGATTCACCATTCCACTTTTGTCCCGTGAGAACACCTGCGATTGTAAGAGCTGCATCGGGTACCTGGGAATATTCTCATGGGAGAAAAGCAGGATCGCGCACATTCCTACATGCTCTAATTCCAGTGAGAATAGAGCCACGATTACCCTGATGGAAGTTTCCTGCTTCCTAGGTAACATGAGAAAGCAGCTTTAGACAAATAAGGCTCCACAAGCTCCGTAGGAGAATTGTCACTTCTGCAGGAAGGACATAGAATTGCCATGTTTGGAGCAAGTGTATGGAGTGGCACATTTGTGAAATCCCATAATGGGGTTTCACAGATGTGCCAGGACATATAGGAGCATGCTCTTTATCCACCCACATCAGGCCTGTTTTCTCCAGAGCTAGGGCTGCTCCAGTAAGGCTGGGCTGCAAGCATAGCATCCTCTGCCTTGGGATCTCTCCCAAACTGGGACTGATGCAGGTGAATTGGGCTGTTCATAGAACACCCTTCTTATTCACCTGCAGCAACCCTGATCTCCAGGCTATTGCTGATGGAGTGGGAGACAGGAAGGGATTCTACATAGCCAGACCTGTGACTATGTTCCAAGTCTGAGTAATGTTACATGCAAAAGTTGCCCAAAGTGTGAGATGGAGGTTAGCAAAATTGTCCTCACTTTGTGGAAGTCAGCAGACTCTCCAACTATTGGTGTCCTTAATTTTCTGAGTTAGGTCAATAACAACACATACATATCAAGGGGCAAATCCAGCTCTATAGAGGCTGGCTATATCAAGATCCCAGACATAAGGTCAGGTCTGGCCAAGGCAAGAGTTCACACCGAGCCAGACGTTGGGGTGGGCCAGGGCATCATGCAAGCCAAGCATCTGGTCCATGGGGGTAGGAGAAAGGCATAATCAAATGACCAGGCAGGGTCAGAGTCCAAGGAATCAGGCCTAGAAATGGACAGGAGCAGCTAGGATACAGGAGGTGAGTCAAGGAAGCTGGTGGAGTCAGGTCTTTGTATGGTTGTTTAGGACTGGGGTTTGCTATGCCCCAGGAAGCTATACAGAAGTCCCTGGCCAATCAGGGTGAAAGTCATCAGCAGTCAATCAGGAGTCTAACAGACTGGAGCCAAGCTTGCAAAGGGTCATAAAGTTGTGGATCTGCTAATTCACCACAGCAGCATGGTGGCAGTGTGGATCACACTGTACTCTATCGACCCAGAGGACCAGGGTTTGAGTGGCCCATGTTCCCCTTTGGGCCTGAAAGGCTAAAGAGATCTTTCTGACAGTGTGTGCAATTTGCCTGTGCAGTGGTGTAATGCAGTGACACCCAGGGCTACCTCCACCCAACCATCAAAGTCAATGGTAGCTGGGACCGACTTAAATGGATGGAGGATGACACTTTGCAAGACACTTTGCTTTGGGGAACAAGACTGATCTCACACATGTACGTGTATGCTGCTCCTGCCACCATACACTCTTTCTCCTCCTCATGCATACTCCCACTCCTGTGTGTGCATACTAGGGATGGACGAACGCGGTTCGGCAGTTCAGAGTTCGGCCCGAACTCGGCCTGTTCGGACGACCAAACTCGAACCCGAACGCGAACATACTGAACAAACCAAACACTGAATGGCGAAATGGCCAAACAGTTCGGTCAGTTCGGATCGCGTTAGGATGAGTTCAGGTGGCAAAAAAAGGTTCACTGGAAGGTCAAACATGACAGGGAGGTGTCAGTCACTGAGGAGCAGACTTCCAGGCACCAGGGGTGGAGAGGCTTGCAAGAAAC
>QEPC01014514.1:5192-24230 GCA_003113815.1 Sphenodon punctatus | reverse complement strand
TATATATATATATATATATATATGATAAAATAAATAAATTAAAAATAAATTAAAAAAATATTGAATATAGTGAAATATATATATATATATATATATATATGATAAAATAAATAAATTTAAAAAACCATATAAAAACAAAAAAAAAACAAATAAAAAACAAAAGAAAACCATATAAAACCCAATAAAAAACCATATAAAAAACAAAAAAACACCCATAACAACATTTTCCAAACGGCTGAACCGAACAGCCAAATGGCCTAACCAAACGACCTGTTCAGACGACTGAACCGAACAGCTGAACCCGAACTCGGCGAACTAGCCGAGCTGCCGAACCGAACGGACGAACCCGAACCATGATCTGTTCGCCCATCCCTAGTGCATACACTTCCCTATGCATACATGTACAGTGCTCCTGATAGGCCTTCACTAACTGAAGGGTGACCATGGGCACCAGGGCCATAGCAAGACTGTGGTGGGCCCAGGCTCATGTCCCAATGCCCCCCTATGGGCAAAGCTGCCCCCCCCCAAGTTGTGGGGAGGTTCTCCAGGGTAGGGAGGCAGGACTTCCCCATGAAAGCTCCCAGTAGACCCTCTGGAGCAGCAGCAATCTTGCCACAAAAGCGGATGGGGTGCAGGCAGCATTTCTCTCTCACACACACACACACACGCACGCACTCCAAGCCACTCATAACAATTCTTTCTTGGAGTTTTTTGCAAGTGTCCTAAGTATCAGTGGGAAATTTTCAGAGTGGCACTCCGACCCCTCCCCTGCCCAGTCTGAAAGTTTCCTAGTGGGGCTCAGGCCACTTGCAAAGGGTCCCCTCTGGGCCTGGGTTCAACTGAGCCCCCTTGCTCCATGGTAGCTACACCTCTGAGGGGCGCTTATGTCCAGTTTGTCATCCAATCCCATACCTGCCAGCTTAAGGGGTGGCTGGGTGGTATAAGGAATGATGCATCCCCAGGAGCAAGGAGAGGCAGGTGGCTGCTGTTTCAGAGGAGAAAAGCAGTGACTCTTAGTTTGAACTCTGAGACAAAAGAGCTGAAAAGTGAAGAGTGTCCTAGGCAAGGGGAAACCCTATACCTTGTGTTGTTACGTACTTTCTTGTATGTACTATACAGGTTTCTGGATAAATAAACACAGTTGGTGACTAAAAGCTTTGCAAAGCTGAAAGCTTTGCACTCTCAACACAGAAAAGTGATCGGCCAAACACTGCAAAGACTTACCTTAGAGGAGACCTACCCCTCATGTGCAGCTTTAATTTGCTCTTATCATTGGCTTTTCTTAGATGCATTTTTAAACTATTTTGTTTTATCGTTACTTACCCCAAAATTGCTAATCTCAAAAAATCTTCTACTGATGTTTGCTCCCTTAGCTATTTAGCTGCACAGGCAATAAAGCTCCTATGGTACACTTGGGGTGATGGATGCATAGGATTTACTATCCCCCAAATCACCTCTGGGCAACAAAGCACAGTACAAAACACAGCACCATCAAGGAGATGGCAATATGGGCACAAGATGCTGGCAAAGTGGTTTACGAAAGCTAGATGTTAGTACTTGTCACTTAACACAGTTGGAAAGGATTTGCTTGTTATGGTGCCTAAGAAAGGATAAATATGTCTTTCTGGCAGTGATTTTTGACAAAGGTTTCAAGAAGCTGCAGCTGTGAGGCATCCTCCTCCCCTCCCCCTGCTTTATTACAATGCGTGTTGTTCTGAAATACTCAGTTCAGCTATAAACAATCTACTCTATCAACAACATGCTTTTGCACTTTTTGAAATGGTGCTCTGAGGCAGATAAATGAAAATAAGTATGGCAGCCTGCCAGTAAAAATTCTGCAAACTGTATCATCACAGGGGCACTGACTAAGACAGCACATTATTTTATTTACTGTAGAATCTAAAAATCCATTTCTGCCCATCCAATAGCTGTTTATTTTCTCCCTGCTTGATGTTTGTTCTAATCTTAGCTGACACTTTTGGATAGTAATGGTTCACAAGCTGTTCCGATCAGTGCTTAAAGAGGCACATCACCCAGCACTCCTTTCTGCTTTTACAAGTCTAGTGTCCTCTTCACTTCCATGTGCCATCAAGACAATTGGAAACTAATTTTCTGAAGGCTGGGACATGAGGAAAGTGCTGTTGTGCCCAAAAAGTCAATAATGGGCTGATACTATGACTTAAAGGTAAACTTTTACACTTCAGTCCAGACATGGAGGAAAGAACTTACCCCAACTTACAGGTTTTATAAAAAGCACTAGGGAGAAAAGTTGATTAACCTTTGCAGTAGTAAAATTCCTCTAGGCCCTGACATCAAGATTATTCACACACTTAAGTTTCCAGCTGCATTACTTACATTAAGCTCTCAGGTTGAATAGAAAACCAGTGCTAAACAAATTAGAAGTAATTTCAAAATGTGAAAGTATGGACTGATGGGCTGGCCAAAACATTCTTGCTGTCGCCTGTGGCACAATCATATTCAAAAGCTTCTCCCAGGAACTGCACGAACAGATGCTGCATTAGCATGGGAAGTAACCATTCTTCTTCCGTCAGTACTGGACAGCAGTTGGCTAAAGCACTGCTACCAGTTTTGGACTCCTAACGGACACTGACGGGTTCAGAGAGGATAGCAATAAGGATGATAAACCAACCTGCAACTGGCTTCCAGTGTCAGGAACAGAGATAGCAAAAGAAAACGATATAAAGATTCAAATTGGACTAAAAGAGATGATGATACGCTGAAATGCCCAGATAAAATTACAAAATCATGCAACAGAAATGGATGGAAAACAACCAACACAGTAAAAATGAAATAGCAGAAAAATGGAAAACTGACAAAGGTAAAATGGTAATAAAGTAACTGAGTGCGTGTTGACACATACCATTTTGCACTCAATCCATCTCAGCCAGTTCGGGTACCACAGTTTCAATGGCCATTTCAGTTCTGTTCCCTCCAGAGAGATATGGACACAAAAATAGTCATTAACATGGTGTATGCTTCAGTCTATATGCACAAAACAAATATGAGGCAATTCCTCCATAAGAGAATAAAAGAGACTGAACTGATAAATTTTAAGGGCATGAAAAGAGTCAAGACCACTCTTGCCCTTTCCAGTTCACTGACCACATTTGCCAGCTTAAAAATAGTCTTCTGTCCCATGTAGTGTTTGTCAACATCTTCTTTGGGTCAGAGCTGGTGTATTGTGGTCACTTTCTGTTGCTATGTTCAGTTATGCAACCATCCACTTCAGAACCTGCTGAAATATAATAGGTAGTGTCTTGCTTTCCTAGTTGCTTCCCATTTTTCCCTTTCCTATTTGCATATTATCTTAAATGAGCTAGAATCATAGAATCACAGAACTGAAGAGTTTGAATAGACATAGAAAGTCATCTAGTCCAACCCCCTGTGTAGTGCTGAAATGAGTAGTGAATTTCAAGTAATATGCATTTTTTGGGGGGATAGTCCTTTGAGTACCTGACCTTATACGTGCAGTGGAAATTAGTACTTGCCTACCTGTTTTGAATTTAAAATGGGAGAAACTATGTGTGTGTGTGTGTGTGTGTGTGTGTAAGTAAAAGTCTGCTAATTTCATAAGCCAACAGTTGGAGGGGGGCTTGGGCAAGCAGGGGCAGTAGAGAACCTAGACACAGTTGTCCCAAAGCAGAACTGCTGAACCACACCAGAAAGGACCTTTCAAGAAACTAACTGTAGAATCTTTATATGACCAATATACAGTGCCCATCCTCATGACTAAACTCGATATCCAGTGCTAACAGTTACTATGGTAGCTCTCCTGGTAGAGCTTAGGAAAGAAAGTGAAAAAGCTGGAGGTTCAAGGCTTCTCTAGGCAAAAAAACTACAAATATCAGAAGGGGAGGGGAAATCCCCTCTGTTTTTAATAATGAAGGAGCAGCTCCTACTTTCACAGCTCAGGTTGCATCCTAAATCCATTAGGGTCAATAGGAGTGGAGAGCTTATTTTGTTAAAACAAAGGTAACAGGAAAGAAACATAATACAGGTTAGAATCCATGATCCCTGGCTCAGCGAGCACAAAGCTTAGCTACCCAGCTGAACCTGTAGTACCCTTACAAATAGCTATCTACCCTGTTGGCTGACTAAAACAGTCTTGCTTACTGTTTCTTATATAGCTCTGCTGGTAGACTAGGGCACAGAAGACTGCTAAGTAAGTAGAGATGAACATTTGGATAAAATTACAGATTTGGATCAGTAATTTTCAGATCCATTACAGTTCAGATTCTGATCCCATTGAAATCAATGGGAAATTTTACCATTGAAATCAATGGGAAATCTGTCTCAGTCCAATCTTCCCCACCCCCATCTCCTGTGTCTCTATTTCTCCAACCCTCAGGGCCCTGGCATGTACTTACGCAGTTTATAGGACTTCTCCAAATGGTATATTAATGAAGGTGGGATTTGGTTTTTGCATAACATAATATATATATAAAAATTCAATTCCTTGGTAGGTTTTTTTTTCACTTATCAAATTTGTATTATTATTTTTACAGAGTTCTTGCATATATGCCCCAAAAGAAGTGTTTGTTAACCCAAATTGCATCGGGCTTATGTATTTCATATTGTGAATATTGGGAAGAGCAGCAGGATCCCTTTGGACATGAGACCTGGTGGGCAGCCTGGGGACCTAAGGCTGTGACTTTTTAGTGATTTTAGGGGGATGGTTGTCTTTGTTTTTTCTTTTGTTTTAAGAACAAACCAGCTCAAGAACCTGAGCGGTGACTGACGCTCGCAACGTCAGCGGACTTCTGTCTTAAACCCCTACTAAACACTGTGTACGCAGGCATGTGCAAGGGTGCACCCTTGTGCGCGCGGCCTTAGGCACCAGCAGGGCACAGGGCTGTCTCAGCTGATCTAGCTGTTTCCCTCTTGGCTGTTGCGGGTTTCCTCTATTCCCTTTCGTTTAGCCTCTACCAGTGGCAGGATAAAGTACCAGCACAGGGGCCAAGTTAGCCGCCGGCAAACCCCAAGAAGGGGTAGGACCTTGTAACCTTCCAGGGGCTAAGTCAGCTGCTGGCAAACCCCGAGAAGGGGTAGGATCTTGTAACCTTCCAGGGGCCAAGTCAGCTGCTGGCAAACCCCAAGAAGGGGTAGGGCTCTGGTGTAACATTCTAGGGACTGGCGAGAGGTTATTTAAGTTTTTGTATTTGTCAATTTTATCTTTTTTCCCCCCCAATATGTCAAGGAAGCGAAGGCGACAGGGAGTAGTACCTCCAGTGGATTATTCACAGTCTAAACAATTAAAACTTGATGTTTTTGTAGCTCCAAAGCAGGGGGTGTTAAGGAGAGGTGAAGGAACATGTGTTCCACTATCAGTATCTCTCCCCCCCACCCCCCCGGGTGAGCTCCCTCTGTCTAGCAAGGGAGAGTCAAGTCAGTGTATTCAACCTACTTATTCGATTGGCTCACTAGATCCATTAATGTTGAGTAGGGAAGAGCTTTTAAGTGGTGATAGCCCTCAGCTCTTTGATCTCCTGGACCCATCCTTGGAACTGTTGGGAATCAATGTTTCCTAATCGGGGATCTGATTAAGAAACTGATTGCCCAATTAGAAAAAGTTACCATCTTGCTGCAATCACAGAAAGTACAACAGGGGTCAGTTATTAATTTTATCTCTGATTACAGAGCTGGGAAAATAGGTGAAGAAGCCCAGAGATTTGTTAAGGCTTCTATGACTGCGTTGCCTGAAAAGGCTACTTCCACACAGCAGCCCACAGGTGATAATTCTCCCCAACTAGCCCCCAGGGAATCCCTTGTAGGACTTTTAGCAATGTGGCTGCACAACCTAGGCATAGCAGCTCTGTGTTTAATTGGAAACCGAGGCTAAATGCGGAAGCTGTCTCTTTTAAGATATCTCCCCTGCCAAATGGTGTATTCCCACGGTGGAGATCTAAAAAGGATATTCAGCGACATTTATCTTCTATAACAGGCCAGCCAGTACTGATGAGGCAAATTTGCTTCTATGAAATTTTACCAGCTCCACCATTCCTACAGCAGCTAGTTGTCTATTTCCACTTGCCTAAGATAGCTGCCAACTTTTTATCACGGAGTGATTTATTTTTCTCTTGGGGTGTTCAATTGGGAGAGGTTTTTGCCAACTCCTGTAGGCAATCTTTGTTGCCACGGGATGTAAATAGCCACAGTTTGTCCTCCTCTCCCAGAGTGTACTCTAGTAGGAGAAGAGTATCCAGGAGCTGTCCAAGGATTGAAAGTGCTGTCCCAGTTAAAATCAGGCTGCTCAATTTAGCAATGAATACAGACTCCCCTATAGCCTCTCAGCCTAGGGAAGTAAATATGTTGGATGTGACTGTCCCCCTGTTGTCTGCTTCCCCCCTATCCAGGTCTAAAGGACCAGGGGGTTCTGTTAAATTTACTAATCACGAGGCAAGTATGGAGTCGATGAATAATCCATCAGGCCATTTTACTTCTATGATGGATGTATTGCCGCCTCCAGCACCCCAGGATCTAGTGGTTCCTAAGGGGGCTAACAGTTTGGCCAATACCTGACTCCAGCAGTGTCATGACTCAGGCGTTCTTTCCATCTGTTCCTGGAACATCTCTGGATGGCACTCTCTCCGGGGAAATCCGGATTTCTTATCTTATCTTAGGAAATTCCATGTTAATCTTATTCAGGAAACTTGGGCTAAGGATACAATAGAGTTGGAGAATTTTAAGTCTTCTTGTCTCCCCACTATATCACAGAGTTCTAGGGGCTGCCCTAGTGGTGGTTAAGGGTGTTTTATTTCTGAAAATTTGCCTATTACAATAGTTGAAGAACTTAATTCCCCCCCCCCCCGCCCCGCACACTTGGGGTAGTATTAAAGTATGGCGTTTATATCATTATTCTGTTAACGGTATATGTTCCACCTTGCAATTCTGGTACCATTAATGTTAAGATCTGATCTATTTTGGAAAATGTTATAACTGATTTGCTGATCAAATATCCAAAGGCCCTTTTTATAAAGATGGGGGATTTCAACGCCAGGTTGGGCTCTGACGATGTATCACTTGTAACATATTGTGATTTTTCTGCCTTTGCCTCCTCAGAGAAGTTAAACCCTAGGGTCTCGAAGGACAAGAAAATTATTGCGTCTTAAATTAGATTTGCAAACCTGATAGGGTCAAACTTACACATTATCAATGGCTTTGGGTATAGTGACGGTTTGGGGGAATTTACGTTCATGGGTCCGCAAGGTTCAAGTATTGTGGACTATGCGGTCGTTTCTACCAATGCTTTAAATTTTCTTAGAGATTTAGTTGTAGGCTCTTGTGTAGCGAGCGATCATCTCCCATTGGCCTTATTGTTCGAGTTCCCCAGGAGGGTGCAGATTCCCTCTGTGATGTCCATCTCTAATCTGGCCTTTATGGATCAACATTGCTCTGTTAGGTGGAATCCCCGGCTTGCCTGTGCTTTGAATCTTTTATTAGATGCAAAATTTTGCATTGACATCAAAGATGTCATTGAAGGGAGGAATGGGGACCAGGCGGTTCTTACTGCCTTTAATTCTCTTAGCTCCTACTTTAAGCATCATATAGCTACTCTGTCACTGGCTAGCTCTACGTTTGGTACTGACAAACGCAAACACCAAGTGTGGTTTGACCACAAGTGTAGAAGCGCCCGGGTGAAACTAATACAACCTATTTGGAGTATCGAATGGGGCCTAGTTTGAATCTCCCTGGCCGCTATTTTTCTCTTAGAAAGGAGTACAAGGGTTTGATTAGAATGAAGAAATGCCTGTATGCAGAGAAAGGCTGGTTGGCCCTATTGGAAGCCAGTGAGGTTAAAGATTCCAGGAAGTTCTGGCAACTGATTAAAGGCTCGTTATGGAAAGAGCGGAGTTCATGGTCCCTCCTGGTTCCTCTTCATACTTGGGAGGAATTCTTTAGCTCTCTGCAAGCAGGAACTGAGGTGGATGCCCATGCTGTAATAGGACAGGAAGGATTTGAGAAATTACCTACTTGGCCTCCAGTCAAGGATGTGGAAATAGTTAGGCTTATTGGTACCTTCAGAAATAATAAGGCCCTGGGCCCGGATCTGGTACAAATTGAATTTATCAAAGCCAGTTTATATTGGTGGGTCCCAGTACTATGTTCGTTATTCTCTGCTATAAATAACTCAGGTGCTATTCCAGTAGGATGGGGGAAAGTTGTCATCATCCCAATATATAAAAAAGGATCATGCACTATTCCATCAAATTATCGGCTAATTACTAAAAAGACCAGTTCTGGGCTTGCAAAGTTTATGTTGGTAGATTCTTACAAGAACAAATGGGCTAGAGCCATTGATAATTACTTGTCTAGACTGGAGTTTTCGCAACATTACTTTGATAATAAAAGTATTGGTGCTGCTAGATCTGAGATTCTTGTTAGAATCGGTGATATTGAAAGGCAGGAGGATCTAGCTAATGTAGAAAGTTCACAGCATATGTTTGGATACAAAGCTTGGGTGCCTGAGCAGGGGGAAATTGTGAATTATCTTTCATCAGCCTCTGTGTTTAGGGGTAAGCATTTATTTTTATGTGCTCGTCTAAATGCTTTGCCCTCTAAAGTGTTGGAGGGACGTTTATGTGGTGTGCCTTATGGAAACCGTCTTTGTCCGCTTGACATGGCATATATGGAATCCTCCCAACACATTTTGTTTAAATGTCATCTTTATGATAACCTACGTGAGGAGCTTCTCTCCTTTATCCCCGAGAAATTTCCAGGAAGAACTGATCTCTGTTTGTTGGAGATAGCACTTTATGATATATCACCAGCTATAATTCAAGCTGTGATAAAATTTTGGATACTAGTGTTTAACAGGAGATCTCTTTTCCTGCAATTTAAGGCACCAATGAATCCCTGAGTATAGGGACCTTGGCATCCTGGGTCTCATGAGAATTTTCCTATGAGACAGGGTTGTACCCTTGTACCTAGGAAATGGCTATCAAGATTGGTTTAACATTAAGAGTGATTCTAGAGTATTGTAGTTATCTGCTTCCTTTGTAAGAGTTGTCCTGACCTGATCATTGATTATAGTTTATGCTTTATGTCTCTTGTTTGTATGGTTTGTTTTCTCATTCATTTATTTATTTATTTATTTATCTGTATGTTTCTTGGCAATGGCCTATAAAATAAAACTTATTATTATTATTGTACACAAAATAAAACTTATTATTATTATTGTGAATATTTGGGCTTATGGAGTATATTGTTTGTATATATTGACCGTATTTGGAATACATTGTTTTCATATATTTTTAACTTTTATATAGTTTATTATTAAAAAACATTTTTGTAGCCACTTGATTTTTCTTTTGATTTTGTACTCTAGTTTGTGCTACGGTTGTTCCCTTGGTCTTTTGTTTTGCCCTATTTCCCCAACCCTCAGGGCTCTGGCATGTTCTTACCCATTTTAGAGGACTTGATTGAAGCTCTGCTGGCTCACCACTGCTGTAGAGAGACTCCCAGAAGGCTCCCTTGCTGCAGCGTGCTGCCAGGCTCCCTACTCCACAGCGTGCATGTGAAAAATGGACACTGGGACTGTTTTGCGGATGCACAAAATGTCTGCCACACTTAAGAAAAATGGTAGCAACATCATTTTGGCTGCTGACATTTTGGTTAAGGGGAAACCGCCATTTTGCAAGTGCATGCTGCGGAGCAGAGAGTTCAGAAACATACTGTGGCAAGGGAGTTCATATCCATAACTTGCATGGAGCTTGGATTGGTTCAGATCAATCCATAACAGCTTGTTCTGGCAGTTATGGATTGATCCAAATCCATAATCGACATCCCTCCCTACTGTTAAGTCTAGAGTTCAAATCTGGACTGTGTGGTAAGGTGAAGGAGTGATTTCTTGTATTTATAAGTTAACTGTGGGAAAGTAAATCCCATGCAGGTTTGCATCCTGTGCAGGTATTTCTCTGATGTTTCCATGCAGTTTCTTTGACTATAAGAGCCTTGAACTGCCAACTTTTCCACTTCCTTTCCAAAGCTCTACTGAAGAGCTACCAGAACAACTGCTAACTGTGTCTATCTATTTTGGTCATGAGGATGGGCACTGTCCATTGTTCATATAAAGTTTTTACATTTAACACCTTAAAACAGCCCTTCTGATGTGGCTCAGATGCTCTGCTTTGGGACAGCTGTGCCAAGGGTTCTACATTCTATGCTGTTCTCTGCTTGCCTGAGTCCCTCTTTAACAGCTGGCCTAAAAAATTAGCAGGCATTTACACACTCTCTTCCTCTAAATTCAAAATGGGTAGTTTTCAGGTCCTATGCAAATACTGCCTATTGCTTGTTCTGCAGATGGCAAATTACCAGGGTAGTGCATATTTGATGGGTATGCCATTTTTGGAGGATACGTCTTATAGCTCTACTCCTGTCCCCAGTCCAATCCTAAAGCATCCCTGAGAGATGTCTATCCAGTCTTTTCTTGAAATCTTCCAGGGAAAGAGATTACACAACCTCTCTAGGCAGCTTTGAACTGTTCTAAAAGAATGTTTTCCCATAATACTTAACCTAAGCCTAACTTCCCAAAATTGAACCCCACTGCTTCTTCTTCTGTCCTCATTGGTAATGGAGAACAAATGTTCTTCAACTTTTTTGTGGAATCCTTTTAGATTTTTGAAACCTACCAACCTGTTACCCCTTAATCTCCTTTCTCCAGCCTGAACATGTCCAGTTCTATCAGACTTTCCCTCGTATGATTTTTGTTCTAGTCCCTTTATCATGATTAATGCTATATTAACCATTTTTACATTTATCAAACAACATATCTGTTCCCTCCATCTTCACTGCACACATCTTTTGGGACGAAGCACCTGGCAAATATATTGTTGCTTACATGTTATAAAACAGTCAAGAGATAGCAGAACCCTAAGCTAATTACAATAAGGGAATCCACAGGCTTGTCTGAAATCAAAATCTAGCAAGTGATGCAGGAGCAGGGTCTTACATCACAGCTTACAATATCATGTGACAATTGTTGAAAGTGAAGGTTCAGTTTTTGTAGACACAAAAGTTTGTCTGCTTTGTCATCTTGATTCAGCAGTGGATACTTTTGGATCAGCAGTGATGTTTTGGAGACTCTCATCTGCATGTCAAGGAGTTCCTGTATCTACCTGAGTAAAAAACAACACACCAGCTTGTGGTCTTTTTCCATTTCTTCTTCCAGTCCCTGTCAAACCCAGAAACAAGAGGTATCCAAAAAGAAGAAATAAGGGGGAAATGGGTTCTCTTAACTTTTTGAACTGAAAAATTGTTAGATGCAGCTTTGGTTCAATTTTGTGGAGGAGAAATGTTGATTTCAGGTTTTTCCTGGTTTGGTTACTTACAGGGATTTGCTTTAACTAACACTGTTTGTCCCTCCGCAGTGTGAAAGGCATATAACACCAACAACAGATTAAAACCTAGTGTGATTTGCAAGAACACTGAACAACCATTTTGTATATAAGGCAATATAGATGAGACTTTATGCATCATCCTAGTATTTTCTAACTTGTCATAAATTTCCCACCATGTACTTGTAGGCTTCAGCCTAATAAAAGTAGTGTGCTAGCAACTTCTTAGACAAAAGACAGACTACTGTATGACCTTGGCAAGTTACTCATTAATACTGCTAGCATGTAAAAAATGTTAAACATTAAATAAGACGATGTGAAGCTATGAAATCAAAGTATGATTCTGCAGAATACAAATGAGTAATAAACTCGAAAACCCCATCAACATCAAGCTTTTTCCATATTTTCTTAATGTTTCTTTAGTCTTTGTATGCACCCTGAAAAATTAAGTAGCTGTAGGGTACAAAATGCTGCCCCAGAAAGATGTTGAAGTATTAGACAGAACAATACACCAATTTGTAAGTAGGATTTGTATCTCATGGGGAGGTTCTGGAATCCATTGCATTACTTGGGAGGAAGGCAATTTTCCATTCATACACAATCTACCTTTCATGTTGGATGATGTTCGGATGTGACATTGGCTATTAGCATACATGACAGCAGAGCACCAACATCACAAACTGAACCAGACCGGGAAGATGCTTGCTTCCCGTCAGAATCAGATCCGGACTTGCATGAACATGTGGCAAGCTGGCCCTGCCCCCATGCTGCACTGAGAAGCCTGTCCCTCCATAACAGGCAGCCAAGGCAGCCAGTGATGGTCACCATGGCCGCCTGTCATGGGAGCCACTCCAGACCGGGCCGCGAACAGCAGGTTGCCACACATGATAGCCCACTGTGTGGTAGGCCATTGGCCAGGTGTTTTGGCAGCTAGCCTGGGTTCACAGCCTGGGCTAGCTGCCAACACACCTGAGGAAACTTTGGGGCAAACATCTGGAGTGCCCCCAACAAATGTGATGGTGGCCCATGGGCAAAAACAGATCCAAGCAGGCCACAGTCACATTTCTTAACACCTATTGAGAAGTAAGCTAGTATGACAGCTGTATAGTATAATACTGGAAATAATTTTGCCCTCCAAATATTCAAATGATATCTTCAAACTAAGCAGATATTCGCACAGCCATTTTTTGGTTTTTGGCTGTTCAGCACGTACAAATGAAGTAAACAAATAACCAAATATATGACTATACGGATAACTGAATAAATGAAGAATGATCCAGGCCCTGAAATGGATTTCCAACAAAGATGAACCTGAATAGCAGTCATTATTCATTTTGACAGATATAGTTCAAATTCGACCAAATTTACGGATAGGATAGCCTTTGGATGTTTCAGCACTATGAATATTTGTTTCAGCATTATGTAGTCCGGGGGTGGAGACCTTTTCTGTCTCAGGGGCCACAATTAATATTGGTAGAAGCGCCAAGGTCCACATACATGTTGGGGGTGGAGGTGCTAAACAGGTGTATTGAAAAAAAGGAGGGCCCCGATCATACATCTGGGTCATGAATCTATCCCCTACCCTTGTGTGCATTCCCTCCTCTCTACTTCATTATCCTGAGCTCAGGTTTTCAGTGCTTGCGGGTAGAGACTGGATCCAGGATGCAGATCCAGGCACTGGAAACAGTGGAAAGGGACCACATAAAAGCTTGCCGAGGGCTGCATTTGGCCCCCGGGCCTGAGATTCCCCATCCCTGACGTAGCCTATGCTCACAGCACCCACAAATAATAATGCTGTTTGGGAAATGGTAGTGAGACATCATTGGAGCAGGGGCATGGTGTAGGCTATTCCCTGATTCATCTCCTCTGAGAGTCATCAGAGACTCATTCCTTCTGTGTCATCCCCATAAAGCACAAAAATAAGAGAAGCACCTCAGCAGAGGATTGTGGAGCTGGCTGAAGGAGGGTGAATAGTTAGATTTGTCTCCACATTGTGTTCACACAGGTCAGCTGCTAGGTAGTAGCTACCCCTTATTGCCTCGTGGCATGGTGTGAGGTAGCTACTCCACAGTGCTAACTTACTATCCCCGTCTCAGGTATGAATGATCCATTGCCACTATGCAGAGATGGACAGCTACAACATATTGTAGCATCTTGTCTGAACACGTCCTGGGTCAATGGTCCTTGTGTGTGTGTGTGTGCGTGTGTGCGCACGCGTGTGTGTGTGTGCATGTGCCTATCTGAGAACATAACTAGTCAGGGAAATGTCTTATCACTGACCAAACTCAGCTCATTTTACTCAGCTGAACATTCATGTTGTGTCTTATACTGAAATTAATAGAAGTTTTTATATTCATGGATATTATTCACATTTTTGGAAAGCCCTCCATATATCCAAATAGCAGCCTCAGCCTATTCACATACCCAATTTTTGGTATGGGGCCATTCAGTACATTCAAAACCTACAATCTTGTACCATGCAAGCACAGTGTCTGTAACCCAGTTGCTTACATAGCCATACTGCTGCAAGTGTTCATGCTTGTAGATGAAGTACCAGGACAAAAAAGCACATTTGGGATGCTCAGGTATTCAGATAAGAACAATTAATCCTGCTTCTTTTTCATTAAAATGGAGGATGGTGAATTTATTTTAAGGCACTGGTTCAAAGAGGTTTCTCCAAGGAAATGAAATGCAGAGAAAACAGGATTATTTGCCCTGTAGGCTCTAGGGGGAATTCATGGAAACACACATTAATAGGCAATGGGATTTTCCTTGCAATGGCTACATTAAATATGATTGTTCAAAATAAAAAACAGGTGGAGAGATAAGACATGCATGCCTGATGTTGATGGAAAGCATGTTTGTGCCTAATACATTGGAGAAATTGTTCAAGAACAGTTCATCCATGTGAAAATGCGACCCCTGTAATATTGGCAAGGTCAGAGAGGCCTAAGGAGATGTGCTGAGTAAGTGCTTGGGCCTTGTAGGGAAAAGCGACCTGGGGGCAGCAGGAACTTCAAGAAGCTGTTTTTTTCCAAGATTTTTTTTTTAAAAAAACAAACCACCCAGAACTTTGAGGGTGATTTGGGGGAATTCTTCTTCTGTATTTTCTATATCCTTCCCATATACTCTGCCCACCTGGAACTATACAAGAAAACAAACAAACCTTGCATTTTTTACCAACCCAGAATTGAGCATAAAGGACCATTTGGTTTCACTGAAACCTATTAAGCTTTTGGATGAACTTGTCCAGGCTTCTAGCTATCATTTCCCTTCCCAGGTGATCTCCTCCTTTCTGGCACACCCTAGGATCCCCAACTCTCTGTTTACAATATTCTGAAATCAGGGAGAAGCAGCCCACTGGGCTTAATTAGAACTGAAACGATTATCTGCCACAATTCAGTATCTTTTTGGATCCACAGTATCCGACCCTCTCTGGAAAGGACCAGATACTGAGCAGTATCTGTTTATTGTTCAGTGGATGAACAGGTTAGCCATTTTACTAATTTACTGCATTGCCACATAATATCGTAGTGCACCATTTACCATTTTGCCATTTATCTATAATTCTTTTCCCATTTACTCCCTCCCCACACCTCATGACCTGGTTTCAGAGTAGCAATGGTAACATCTGGTTACCTGGCAATGCAGTAATACAATAATATGGTAAACAAGTTAACTGTTGCAGTAGCCAGTTATCTGGTCTGTCGGTTAACTGTCATGGTAATACATTTACAGCCGAATAACCACCAAATAATCTGGAATGACAAATATTAACTGTGGACAATAAATTTACTATTCTGTTCAGCTGGTTTCTTTCCAAGGGAATGTGAAAGCATCTAGTTTTCTCCTCCCATTGAAAAGCCTCCTCAGACTAGAAACAGATCCAGAGAGCTCTGGACAGGAGTTCTGACCTCGCTGCCATCAGAGTAGTCCACAGGCCCAGATCAACTTGGGAGGGATCTCCTTTGTCCCAGCATGCCCCAGGACCCTATTTTTACAATTTTTTAAATCAGGGAGAACCAGATCACTGCTCTGAATTTAAACATTTATATAGCGCCAGTCATGCACTGCTGTTCCCAGTATCTTCCCTGCACCTGCCCCTTCCACCTGTCCTTCTCCAGGTTGTGTCTTCTCACCACCAATTTTGAACCAGCTCTACGTTCACCTGCAACCCTGACTTCTTAGTCCTGCCCTGGTTCACACCTCTTAATTAACTTTGACTACTCCACTTCTGATGCAGATACCTGGCTCCTGGTTCCTGTTTTGGTTTTCTGGGTCTGCTGCAATCTCCTTGTTAAAGTCTTAAATTGACCCTGACCATGTTCTTCAACCTATAGCTCTGGCCTCTGTCTGGCCTCCTGGCTTCTGACCCAACTTGATGCTAGCCACAACTTCAGCCTCACTCCTGTACATCCATCTCCAGTCTGGGATCAGCAAAATGAGTCCATCCCATTGACTTCGTTTAGGTAATTAAAGATTCTTGAGCAGTGTGGAGCTTCCTGTGGCATCTCAAGGTCCCATAGGAGCAAAGTTCCTATTGCAGTAGCGGTTGTTCCACCATGTAGCCTTTTAACTGGAGAAGGAATTGTCAAGTGGGCTAACAAGCAACCGAATCCACTAAAAGCATTTCCTGAGGTGACCCAAGGTGGAGGAACAGCCTGCTCAAAGAGCTAGATGTGAAGATTCTGGTGGCTTATGTGTCCTAAAGGAATGAGAAGTGACAAGACTTTTCCCAACTCCTCCAACAGAAGTCAAGAGAAGTGCCCATTCATATGGGGAGGGAAATGCAGAGATATTGGAAAATAAGTTTCCAAGATCTCTAGCTGTAGGGAGAGGGTGGTGCATTGTGTAGCCCCTAATTCTGATTGGAGAGGAAAACAGTCTCCACTCTGAGAAGTTCAAGCAGCCATCCTAGATAGAGCTGAAACAGCAATTCATGATGTATTCTGTTTTAATTGAAAACAGCCTATTCACTACATTCTCCGTGATGCAGAATCTTACCAGGTTTTTACCACATTTATTTGTCCTGTCTGGGAATAGGCTTAAAACAATAATTCATGGCGAATGCGGTTTCCACTGAAAATAGGTAATTTGTGTGGGGTTCTAGGGTGTGTGGATCAGCGAACCCCACAGGGAGGAAAGGGGAAGATGGAGAGGGAGGTACACTTGGCCCCCGCCCAGGGCCTGCCCTGGAGAGAAAAAGGCATTGCCTGGAAAAATGATCCCTCAGGTTCTTATGTGGTGGTATGGAGGAACTAGTCACTCCCCACCAAGATCATCACCGGGATGCAGGCCAAGCCGTTTCCCAACCAAGGAAAAGCCCCTCTATCACAGAGTTCACACACACAGACCCCGGGTCCGGGAGGAAGGGCTGGGCAGCCTGGCGGGTCACCCATGCTGAACACCCCGGCAGGGGGGTGGGGGGGATGGGGACAGGCCCACTCACACACAGGGGCTCCTAGGGCACCACGTGGGGACAGGGTGGGAAGGATCCAAATACTCACAGTTATTCACGGGGCTCACTCACTCGCACAGTCTCGCTCACACTCATCGATGCTTTCTGAATCAGGCAGGGGGGGAACAACACAGTCGCAAGGTATGCAAGGGCTGGTCTCACAGGGGCAAGGCTCTGATCACCAGTGCTGGAGTGTGGCTTGCTCCTTCCTTATGAAGGCCGGGTCGACATCTGCCCTCACAGGTGTGCTGAGCGGCACAGTGGCCGCTGAGGTGTGTGTGTCCGAAGGCCGGACGTCAGAAGGGGGCATGGCTGGCCCCGCGGCTTCCCCAGCATCATGTTGCAGTGCTTCTGGGGGCGAGGCTGCCTGGAGTGGTGGCAGTGCCGGTTCAGCGAGAAGGGGCAGTTCTGTTGGCATTGGCTGTGGGAAGGCTGTAGGTAGGGGGATCCCTGGTGGTGGTAATGGGGTGAGGGTTTCAGGTCGTCGTGTTGCTGCCGGGGTTTGCAGCTCGGGTCGGGTTCCCTCCTCCTCCTCTGTGCTGTGCGGGGGCAGGCCCTGCCTCCGAGGTCTGCCGGTGTTCCACCAGCCTGGATGTTGCCACAACCCCCATCTCCTCAGGCCCCAGGGCCTGACAGTAACCCCCCATCCAGGCGGCTGCCACGGGGAGGGTGCCGGCTTGGCGGGGTGCTGGGTGTGGAATCGGCGAATCAACAACGGGGCATGGACACTGGTAGCCAGCTCCCAGGAGTTCTCAGAGGAGTCGTACCCCTTCCAGTTGATCAGATACTGCAGGCATCGTCAACTGCGGTGCGCGTCTAATATCGCCTGTACTTCATATTCGAGGTCCTTGGTGCCAAGCACAGGCACAGGGTCTGGTTCAGGTGGGGGGCGTCGGTTTCCAGCAGGCTTTAACAATGATACATGAAAGGTGGGATGAATATGATAACGGGGGGGGGGGTAAGGCCACAGCGTAGGCCACGTCATTGATTTTTCGGCTAATAGGGAATGGTCCCATGAAATGATAATCCAACTTGGAGGATGGTCGACTGGATGGATAGTGGCGCCGGTCGACCCACACGAAGTCTCCGATGTTAAATGTGGGGGCCTCCAGACGCCGGCGATCAGCATAGGTTTTATAGTGTTGTCGGGCCTTCTGGAGGAACGTGTGTGCTGTGGCGTGGGCTTGTTGGATTTGGGCTACCAAGGCACCCGCGGCCGGGACTTTGGGCAGTGCTACATCAGGGGTGCAGATGCACGGCTGAAACCCATACGTGACAAAAAAGGGGGAGGCTCCCAATGAGGCATTTAACGTATTGTTATAAACGAACTCAGTGAGAGGGAGCAGCTCACACCAGTTGTCTTGCAGGTGATCTACGTAGCATCAAAGATATTGCTCCAAGGTTTGATTTGTGTGCTCCACTTGCCCGTTGGCTTTGGGGTGATAGGCTGTAGTTAAGTTTAGACATATTTGAAGGGCGTGTAACAGGGCCTTCCAAAGTCGAGAGGTAAACTGCGTGCCCGATCTGAAACAATGTCAAGAGGGACCCCTTGCAAGCGGATAACATTCTGTAGGAGCAAGGTCACCATTTGCTTTGCTG
The DNA here is from genome assembly GCA_003113815.1 of Sphenodon punctatus. NCBI lineage: Eukaryota > Metazoa > Chordata > Lepidosauria > Sphenodontia > Sphenodontidae > Sphenodon > Sphenodon punctatus. The sequence goes on along the minus strand of QEPC01014514.1, from coordinate 5,819 downwards.
TGGGTAATCCTTGGCAGGCCGCAAAGTGTGCGAGTTTAGAAAAGTGGTTGATGACAACAAAAATGGTGGTTTGGGACTGTGACGGGAGCAGGTCGACAATAAAATCCATGCCAATGCGGTACCAGGGCCCCTGTGGCATAAGGGCCAAGTGCAATAACCCAATAGGCTTTCTTCTGGGGGCTTTTGTCTTGGCACAAACATCGCAGGCGTTGACATACCGTTCCGTATCCGACCGCATGGCTGGCCACCAGAAGTGCCTTTGCAATAAGTCATAGGTTCATTTAACTCCTGGGTGTCCTGCAAGGGGGCATCATGATGGCTCCACAGGGCTTGATTCCGTGCCTTCAAAGGAATCAGGATTTTCCCATGGTGGAGGTAGTGTACTTGTCGTGTATCTACTTGTTGGCTTTGGAATAATGGTTGCTCCGATGGTGAAACTTGCTGCAGTTGGGTGTGGGACAAACTGGCGCCAGCCATTGCATAGGGTTTTAGTATTGGTTCTCCTTGATTGCAGACCGAGGTTTTCTCCTCCAGCAATCTGGAGAGGGCATCGGCGACGATGTTTTTCTTTCCTGGGCAATACTGAATTCAGAACAAAAACCAGGAGAAGAACAGGGCCCAGCGCCC
>QEPC01014502.1:324602-345335 GCA_003113815.1 Sphenodon punctatus | reverse complement strand
GGGACAGGAGGTAGCATCTTACTATGGGTCGGTAACTGGTTAAAGGATAGGAAGCAAAGTAGGACTGAATGGTCAGTTTTCACAATGGAGAGATGTAAAAAGTGGTGTGCTTCAGGGATCTGTATTGGGACGGGTGCTGTTTAATATATTCATTAATGATCTGGAAAAGGGTGTTAAGAGTGAGGTGATCAAATTTGCAGATCACATCAAGTTATTCAAGGTAGTTAAAACACAAGCAGACTATAAAGAACTGCAACAGCATCTTATGAGACTGGGCGCCTGGGCATCTACATGGCAGATGAGATTTAATATGGGCAAATGCAAAGTGATGCACATAGGGAAAAATAATACAAATTATGAGTACACAATGATGGGTACTAAGCTAGGAGTTACCACTCAGGAAAAGGATCTGGGAGTGATTGTGGACAATACACCGAAATCCTCTGCCGGGCATGTAGCATCAGTCAAGAAAGCAAACAGGATGTTAGGACTCATTCACAAAGGGATAAAACTGAGGATGTCATAATGCCTCTATACAAATCAATGGTGTGACTGCACCTGGAATATTGTGTGCAGTTCTGGTCACCCCATCTCAGAAAAGACATAGCTGAACTAGAAAAGGTACAGAGAAGGGCAACGAGAATGATAAAGGGTATGGAATGGCTTCTGTACAAAGAGAGGCTTGACAAGCTGGGTCCCTTCAACTTAGAGAAGACTGAGAGGGGGACATGATAGAGGCTTATAAAATCTTGAGTGGTATGGAATGAGTAGATAGGGAATGGTTATTTACCCTCTCAAATAGTACTAGGGGACACTCAATGAAACTAGCTGCCAGCAGATTTAAAACAAATAAAAGTACTTTTTCACTCAATGCATAATTAACATATGGAATTTGTTGCCAGAGGACGTTGTCAAGGCCAGTAGTATAGCTGGGGTTAAAAAAGGAATTGATAAGTTCTTGGAGATTAGGCTCATTAATGGTTATTAACAAAGTAGCTTACTAGATGAACTTCTTACTGTCGGGATCTGGGAGTGAACAACGGGGAATGGATTGCCCATTGTGACTGTTGGTTCTTCTCCCATGTGATCGAGATTGGCCACTGTTTGAGGACAGGGTGCTGAGCTTGATGGATCATTGGTCTGATTCAGTATGGCACTACTTAAGTTTTTATATGCATGCCCTCATCTCTGTATCTTTACCCTGAGCTCAGTCTTTCAGTGTTTGGGGGGTAGGAACTGGATCAAGAAGCCAGATCCAGGAACTGGAAAGGGGCCAAATAAAAGCTAGCTGTGAGCCACATTCAGGGTTCCCCATCCCTGGTCTAAATGGTCAGTTCTTACAATGGAGAGAAGTAAGTAGCAGAGTGCCCCAGGAGTCTGTACTGAGATCGGTGTGGTTTAATATATTCATAAATAATCTGGAAAAAGGAGTAAAGAGTGAGGCGTTAAAATTTGCAGATGATACAAGGTTATTCAAGATAGTTAAGACAGGGGCAAACTGTGCAGAATTACAGGAGGATCTTGCATGACCGGGTGACTGGGCAACTAAATGGCAGATTAAATTCAGTGTTGACAAGTGCAAAGTTATGCGTATAGGGAAAATAATCAAAATTATACATACACAATGCTAGGTTTTACATTAGCTCAGGATGCTCAGGAAAAGGATCTCTTGCAGTCATTGTGTACAATTTATTGAAAACCTCAGCTCAGTGTATGACCATGGTCAAAATATACACAGAATGTTAGGAATTATTCAGAAAGGGACAGAGAATAAAACAGAAAATAACATCATGTTGCTATATAAATCTGTGGTTTGTCTACATGTAGAGTATTGTGTGCAGATCTGGTCTCCCCATCTCAAAAAATATATAGTAGAACTAGGAAAGGTGAAGAGAAAGACAATGAAAATGATCAAGGATATGGAATGTCTTATGTATGAGGAGAGGCTCAATAGGTGAGGACTCTTTCAGCTTTGAAAAGAGATGACTGAGAGGGGATATGATAGAAATTCATAAAAATCATGAGTCTCATGGAAAAAGTAAATAGGGAGCTGTTAATTACTGTCTCAAAGAATAGTAGAATGAGGGGACACTCCAAGAAACTACCCAGCAGTAGATTTTAAAACAAACAAAAGTAAGTACTTATTCACACAATGTACAATCAACTTGTGGAATTTGTCAGAAGAAGTTGTAAAGGCCAGTAGTGTAGCTGAATTTAAACAAAGATTGGATAAATTCTTGGCGGGTAGGTATATAAATAACTATTAGTCAACTGGTCTGGGGATGCAGCCTCTGACTCAGAATCTAGGAGAGACTGGCAGGGAATTGATCACTTCATTATCACTTGTTGGGGGCAAGAGAGTGGTCACTGTTAGAGACATGATTCTGGGTTGGATGGACCATTGGTCTGACCCAGTATGGCATTCCTTATGTTCTTACTACTTCCTTCCCTATGCACCATTGTGATCTTTAAGGTCAGATGAGAACAATATCTTGCTAGTTCCAACACTGTGCCAAGTTCATACAGCAAACACACAGATTCTCAGAGGGGATGTCCATTCCCCATCTAATTTCCAAAGCCTGAGAATTTTTCAGAAGCAATATAAGATTTTCCTATTTGACCAGGTATTTTGTGGGCAGAGATACATGGAAGGATTCTTTTTCTTTTTTTTATATACTAGCAAATACAAATATTATATTTCACACTATTTTATGTGTTTTATAGTACATCTATTTTATGTGCTTTTTAAAATATGTATAAGGTGGGTTATAAATCTAAGTAAATAAATCCCATTAATTTCCATGGGACTCATGCACCTGCTAACTGTTAGCGTGTGCATGCTAGCCAATGAAAGAAAGCACATGTGTAGTGTATAAATATATATCATATAAGTATTGAAATTGCTCTACATTAAGTATTACAAAGATTTCTCGTAGCACCTAGCCAGGCAAACTAACACCACAGTTCAACAAATGGGTCCATGTAGGTATCTAACATACTAACTTCAATTGGAGTCTGTACGGGCACATTCATTTACAGGAATGATGCTTACGTTAGCTGAAATGTTGGCATTCCTCTTTCTCATTGATGCTTTAAAAATGCTTTCCTTGCACTAGGGAATGGAATGCAGCGTAGCATGTGCTTGGAGCAGCTGAAGGTTGTTTAACATTGTGGAAGGAGAGCTAAGAGCATGGCTTGCTTTACCCACAGAACCAAATGATTTGTAAAACACAAAGGAAAGATTTTGGGGTCTATGCCATTTTGTCCTCCTGGAGCACTGCCTTATTCAAGACACTGATGGCTTCATTCTGTGCTTCCCATGGCAAGGAAATGGTTGCTTTCTCAGGCCCTTTTCACATGGGTGCCCCCCGCCCCGCACATGTATGCAGGTGGGAGGGGATGCCCGTGCGAATGCCATGGCGGGTGCAGGGGAGATGGGTGGGCACCCATGGAAACACGGGAGGTGGTGGGTAGGGATGCATGCGCGCTCCTGCGCTCCATCCACCTCCATCCATCACCCACACATGGAGCAATGGGCGCCAATGCCTGATGCTCTGTGCATGGAGATGTGTGGAGGTGGGTGTGGGTCCGTGAAACACACCTGCACACACCGCCCACCGATCCCCCTACCCACTACAGCCCATGTGAAAATGGCCTGAGTTGCCACATTGGGTAAAAACACACATGATGGCGACATGCTGCCATTATGATCTGGTCCAGGGTGGAAATCCACGGATGACATGGTCTGGGCTGTGTCAGGGCACTGACCATATATGCGTAAGGCTGGACTGCCATTCTGCCACCCACATGACCCAGAGGGCCACAACTGATGTGTGGGTGGCTGGCCCTACCTCCCATGCTGCTCTCAGCACCCCCACCCCGGCCAGTGATGGTCAGCCAATGCAGCCAGCCATGGTGGACCCCAATCCAGGCCGGGTCATGGCAGGCTACAACAGACATGGTAGCCTGCTGTGGCCCACTTTGGCCTAGTCGGGTGGGCATAAGCTCAGACTGTGACTTCAGAGGTTCCCTGCGGTCAGAGTCCAGGCTAACCACCAACATGGTCCGGAGCAATCCTGGGCCAATATCTGGCAGTGCAAAACCAGATGTGCTGGTGGTCCATGGGGTAAAGAGGGCCACAGTGGGCCTAAACAGGCCACCATCACGTCTTTTTTTACCCATCAATTGTTCTGTTATCATGGTTCTGAAATTAGGTTTTTTTCCCCTGCATTATGCAATTAAAAAAATATAAATTCAGGCTGTCACAAAGAGAAACAAGAGAGTAGAGAAATCTGGAACAAACTTTTATTTATAAATGTAAACAATTTCATTTATTTAAGTGGTTTCATTTGTGCACCATGAGGTTTTATTTCAATATTTATCTATTTCAGTTTTTAATTCACCTTTCCCCGAAGGTTCAGGATGATTTGCAACAGAATATATATAACTGCTAGGAGTGTGCATGTCATTTTCATTAATATAATAACAATAATAAAAATTGATGTTTTCATTTTCGTTATTGCAATAACGAAAACGACAACCGAGAATAACAATAACAAAAATGACAATGTTATTATTGTTGTCATTATTATTAGTGCTGTGGTAGCTGGGGTTTGGAGGGAAAATGTGGAAAGGGGAGGACGGAGCAGATATCTTGGAGCCCTAAACTGGGTTGAACTCTTGAACTGTGCCTGTGTTGGGAAGGGCGAGCAGCTCAGCAGTATCTGATGGATGTATCGATGACCAATGAGCAGCACAAGCAGACCCCAGCAGTCTCATAGCACTCTGTGATTGCTCAATGCCTGCTGCCTCCCACAACCAATCAGGGGGGCTCTGGGGGAGGGCACTGCAACTCTTTATAATGGAAGAGCCAGGCTTTTTCTCTCCATTCTGTGAGAGCTCTGCTTGTCAGGTTGCATTTATAGAACTGTGGTGCTTGCACACAAAAATCCTCCCTAGTCCTCATTGTATTACCAATACCTTTCCTTCCTCATACCCTACATTTTACCTTCTCCCTTTCCCTGCCCTTCTCCCCCTGTACATTATATATAGCTAGGCAGTATAGATTATATATATATATATATATATATATATATATATATTTAGATTAGAATAGTTATATAGATAATTGATAGATAATAGATAGTTTTCCTTTTCCCTTCCCCTGTCTCCCTTAGATATAGATAGATATTAGTTGTGTACATATTAGGGGTGGGAAGTTTGGTTCCCCCGGTATCTGATACCGGGTATTTTGCTGTACCAGAAGTATCGGATTAATCCGGTAATTGGGGGTACTGGTACTGGTTCCCTGTGCCGGATTTGTTTACATTGCGGCCATTGAAATGAATGGCCGCAATGTAAAAGAAAGAGAGAAAAAAACAAAACTTTCCCTCCCCCATCCAGGCTGCGCAGGTGGAAGGGGGGATACCCCCCACCCACCCTGCCCAGTCTGGATTTTTAAACAATTTTTTTTTAGCCAAAGTACCTGCTAGTGTGGGCTCCGCTGTGCCGGTGGCAGTGACCCGGAGCCCACACCAGCAGGTACTAGGGTGATCCCTGGGGTGGGGTGGGGGTTTAACACCCCCCACCCCAGGGATCACCCTACCCCCCACCCAGAGATCACCTACCTTTTGAGCTCCGGGCAGCGGCAGCTGCACGGCGGTCCAGAGGCTTCAGCACTGGCTTGCTTCAGCACTTTACTAGGCCTTCTGGGGAACTTCCGGGTTTCCCCAGAAGTCCTAGTAAAGCGCTGAAGCCAGCCAGCGCTGAAGCCGCCGGACCACCGTGCTGCCACCGCCGCTGCCTGGATCACAAAAGGTAGGCAATCTCTGGGGGGGGTAGGGTGATCCCTGGGGTGGGGGGTGTTAAACCACCCCCCACCCCCCACCCCAGGGATCACCCTAGTACCTGCTGGTGCGGGCTCCAGATCACCGCCGCCAGCATGGCGGTGGCCCGGAGCCCACACTAGCAGGGACTTCGGCTAAAAATTATTATTTTTTAAATCCAGTCTGGGCAGGGTGGGTGGGGGATGTTCCCCCTTCCACCCGCACAGCATGGATGGGAGAGGGAAAGTGTTTTTTGCTTTTTTTCCATTGATTTCAATGGGGACAGTTCCCCATTGAAATCAATGGAAAAATACCGGTACCGGTATACCGGTTCTAATCCGGTAAACCAGTTTTTTGGGAACCGGTATCCAGTAAAACCAGTATCCTTTTTTTTGGGTGAAGTCCCACCCCTAGCACATATATAGAGAGATTAGATATTATATAGGTATTTAGGATAGTCTGTTTTATTATATATATTAGGATTATAGGTATCAGGAGATCTTGGTATGCGCACGGGAATCGATACTGATACCGATACCGATAATGATACCGATACTGATACCAAAAATAAAATCTTCATTTAAAACAATAATGATAATGACGATAATGAAAATGACATTGTCATTAATAACGATAACAAAAACAACATTTTTAAAATAATGAACATGAAAATGACATGGGAGCCTGGTGCACACCCCTAATAACTGCTGAATAAAATATACTTATGTAAAAATGTATTCAAAATATTATTTGTATAAAATTCCCATTAAAACCAATCTCTGAGCCTTATCCCTGCTTGCTAAAGACCTACCCAAATAAAGAGGTCTTACATTGCCTCCAGAAAACACTCACCACCAGCTTTGGTGAATTTCCAGGAGGAGGGAGTTCCAAAGTTGTGGAGCTGCCACTGAGAAGGCCGCTGTGCACATCTTTGCTGTATGGACTTGGTACAGTGATGGATCTTGCAAGAGGGCACCTCTGACTGACCTTAGGGATTATAATATACTGGCCTTAAATAAACTTTACCCCAGCCACCTCCTGTTTTTTATGCCTTACTGCCTTGCGGTAGAGGAGGTAAAAGAGATTTGAAAAGGATTCCAGCCTCTGTCTATCCAGTTATGGTATTCTAGCTCATTCATGCAAGTTTCTGGTGACTGGTGCTCATGTGCAAAGAAACTGTGACTATGCGGTCTACGTAGTGTTGGAAGAAGAGGGAGTCTAAAGTTAAACTGCTAACTTCCTAACAGCCTGCTCTTCTCTTATATCTCTCATCTTTCCAATAGTTTAAAATATCCTTAACTTCTTTCATCTGTTTTTGAATCACCGACAGCAAATGCTTGTATTTTCTTCAAGTAAACAACTCAAAAGATCTTATTCCCTCCTCTTCGTTTCCTTTTCTGTTCTTGTGCCTTTTCCATTCCGCTCCTCATTCTGCTACCCTTTCTTGCCCCTCATTCTTCCTCCACTCTAGCACATGCAAAGGCAGGGAATGGGGGATGACTGAGCCAAGCATTTCAGGAAGCAGTTGACCCCCATACTCAGCCCTGGGCTCTCGTTTGAGATTGAAAGGACCCCCCTGATGGTGAAATGAGAGACTGCAGAGGGACCCCTGGACTTCATTATATAAGAGGTTGACACTTGACAGCTTGTAGTCTGAATTTAAGGAAACAAAATAATAATTCTATGAGGCTGTTTGAGGCATCTGTCCAGGACTTGCTGCCTTTTTAAAAAAGTTCATATAGTATTAGTTGCTACACTCCTTAGATTACGACATATCATCTTAAATGGGATTGCACTGGGGAATACAACAAGAGTAGAGTACATATCTGGAGCACTGAAAAGCCTTATGGATCAGGTATATGCACAATTCAAAGGCTGAGGATCAATTTTTGGTCCTCAGCCATTTAGCATTTGAGTATCCCTCTGGCAATCTCCTATTTAGCATAACATAGATTTATCCTTCAACCATAAAAGTGATTGCAGGGCTGAGGATTAAAACTAGCCCCCTTGGGATTGGTGGCCAGCTCCACTGCCCCTTCTCTTTGCTCTGATTCAGGCCTCTCTTCCTACTTCTTTAAAACCCAGCTGATAGGAACAGGAAGCTAGGTGGAGCAAGCATAGGCCCTAATCCTCAGCCTTCCTAGCTGCATCGAGCCTGTTCCTGCTTCCAGCCTCCTGTCACGTTGGGTGTCTTTCGAGGGATGCGGGAGTGCTCAACCCCGGAGCAAGTCCGGGGGTGCATTCCTACATCTGCCCACTTGCAGCAGCACGTGGATCCATTTTAAATGGACCTGGTGCTGCCGTGGCCCTCAGTCAGCCCGTGCGGTGCCTCTCTCCCCCACACCATAGAGCTGTGGGTGGATCGGCCACTGCTCTAGCCTGCTACTCACAGCTCTATGGCATTGCTCGGCACAACCTGTGGTTGGTAGTGGAGCTTCAGTGACTGTCCGCAAGTAGATGAACTGCTTCTCCACCTCTGGCCAGTGCCTCAGGGTTTGGTGGCCCACTCTGCTGGTGGTGCTGCAGTGGAGCTGACTGTGCCTGCTCCACCTCTGTTCCTGCCTGCACATCTGGCAGGCTGCCTTTAAACGGACAGGTGTGAGGCGAAACAGAGGTGTGGGTGTGATCCATCTAAAAGCTCCTTTGTTCCTGAGGCTGCTTGCTTATCTACCTGCCTGCTCTGTTCCCAGCCTGCCTGTCTCAGTCCTAGCTCCTAGTTCCTGCCCAGCTATAGTTCTGTTCCCTCCCAGATTGGACTGATCTCCTACTAGTACCAGTACTAATTTCTTGGTCTGCCTCATGACTTCACCTCTGGAGCTTGTTGTTTGGGCTGGTCGTGTGGTTTGAACTGACTTCTGGCAGGGTTGGCCTTAGGGATTGCGGGGCCCAGGGTGGGGGAGAAATGTGGGGCCCCCTTCTCCTGCCAGCAGTGAAGTCAGCGGTGACCAGCAGACCTAGGGGTGCTCCCCGGCTCAGGGGTCGCTCCCTGGCTCAGTTTAGGGGTGCTACCCGGGCCTGGGCTCGGAGACAGGTGGAGGGGACACTCCCCTCTGACCATCCATTTTTCAAAAGGGCACAGCACTTACCTCATCCACTGCTGCCACCACTATGCCAACCGTGACTCCACTGCCACTGGCCTGGACCCTACACCAGGCCCACTCGCCAGCTCCTGGGTCACACCGGTGGTGGTGCCGCAGTAGCAGCATAACTGAATTTGCCACTGGAAGTTGTTACGGGCCAGGGAGTGAGGGAGAGGCAGGACCTCTGCCTCTCCCTCATTCCCTGGCTGAGACAGACAGTGGCTGGGAGCTGTAGGCTGCAGGTTGTGCACCCCGCCCCTGCCCTCCACTTCTGACGTCTCCATAGTGGACAGAGTCGTCCTGGTGGGCTGGGGGGGTGCACACTGTGGTGACAAAATAATAATAATAATCATTTTTCTTTAAAAATTAAAAATTGGGCCTGAGCATGGGGTCCCCCCAGGAGTGGGGAATTGCCGGCCCTGACTTCTAGTTTGACCCTTTGCTTGTCTTTGACTACATTCACAGATTGCCCAGTCCTGGTATAACCCTCACCCAGCCCAAGCTTATGACTGGCCCTGATCTTATTGCTACTCTGCTTGGATTCTGATTGATTCCTGGCAGTGATTGACACATATAAAGTCTTGCCCTTCCCCTCTCTCAATTGTTGCTTTGCCCTGCAACTCTCCCATATTCCCTTTCTCATGGAGGAGAAAAGTCCCTTAAACAAATGTTTGAACTATAGCAGGATCTCTTTCAAGCTCACAGTGCAGGTCGAAATCGGAGCCAGCTATAAGATGGTCTGTCTAACCATTCTCCACTTGGTCCCCAAAATAAGGGATGGAGACAAAGTAGTTCAGGTGATATTTTTTATTAGCCCAACTATGAAAGCTTTCAGGCCACGCAGGGCCCTTTAACTATAGACTGAGCAAATTCAGCACCAGTTTATATAAAGGCAGAGATTTGGGAGGGAGATGTTAGGGGAGAAAACATATATGTTAGGCATTTGAAAACAATGATGTTAAGGATCATTGATAATGTTGTGTAAAAAATAATAAATAGATAAATCTAAATGCAGATAGAGAACTAAGACCACATTCACACCTTCAGCTCCAGGCCGGTCCGTGCATATTTTGGCTCTGGGAGAGAATCCGGAAGCCAAAAATATGCGCAGGGTTTGGCCAGTGTGAAAGCCTGCCCTCCCCCCTCCCCCATGAGGTTTTGCTGGCAAACACCTGGAAGAGTGCAGAGCAGGGAAATTCAGCTCTGTACTTTTCTGGGTAATTGCCAGCAAAGCTGCAGGGGGGTGGGGGGTGCCTTTCGTACCAGCCAAACCCTGTGCATGTTTTGGCTTCTGAATTCTCTCCCGGAGCCAAAATATGCATGGACCAGCCTGGAGCTGAAGGTGTGAATGTGGTCTAAGTCAAAGCAAATATTTCTCTAGCAGTGCTGTGGAATCCAAATACTGTCTGTCTGTCTTGGGCCTTTGTTCACTTGAGTTTGCCCTGCAGTAATTTACTCTACAGGAATAACTTTAGTTTGGAGTGTTCACATGACATTACCATTCTAAGGTAGTGTGTGTCACCCACAGCAGCCATAGCCAATGCCATGCCTGCACTGGACCCAGGTAGCGCCTGTCTGCTCAGACCAGGGGGTCCTCCAGCCACACTTGCACTGTATCCCAGTTAGTGCCTGCCTCCCCAGATGTGGGGTCCTCCAACTGCACCTCCACCAGACCTCAGGTAGTGCCTGCCCCATTGTCTCAGAGACTGCTGCGGCCACAGTCAATCAAGGCCAGTTGTGAAGGCCTCAGGGTGGGACAGGAAATACACAGCATGTCCTCCTCCCCTGCTATATAAGAAGTAAACAACAAACCACCAGTGGCTTGCCAGTGCACTCCCCAGGTATAGCCTTCCTGTGCCTCCACCTGCTACCTTGCCTCCACACTTCCCCTACCTGTCTCCTAATCTTCCTGCCTGTTGCCTGCTGCTCTGGTTCTCCATTAGTCATTGCTTGTGCTGCCTGACCACTCACCTTGAACTGCGCTGTACCTGGACTAAGCCTCTGCCTGATCCCTTTGCTGATGCCTGTGCTACCTGACCACCTGGCTTGACTTGCGGTCTGTCTTGACCATGTCAAGCTTGCCTGTGAGTTCCCAGTCTGAGAGGTAGATATTTTGCTTGTATCTGCTACACAGGGTGTACTCTTAGGCCCATAGCCAAGGGGAGCATTATGGGGCACTCTCCCCCACCCCCTATAAAAATGAGATGCATTCTAGATTTCCCCCCTTAGTTTCTTAATCTGAAGAAATTGCCCCGCTTGTCATGCCATCTGCGCCCCTTCCCATATCAGTATCCTAGCTATGGGCCTAAGTGATTACTGTGATTCCAAGTGGGATTGTCACTCAACAGTAACCGGGTGGGAAGTTAAATTCAATCTCCAAAAAAACAATGCATACACTTCCAGTTTTAAACTGAAGAAAGAGGGAGTAAGGGATTAACATCATTTTATGAAGAAGCTTAGGGGCATAGCTAGTTTGGAATGGGCCCTGGCACAGAAGACGGAATGGGCCCCATGCTGGGGCAATTCTCTCCAATGTGCATATATGCTCTACATGTGTGTGGGACCCCTATGTGCATGCCCTGTCCTCGGTGGCTGCACCTGCTGCACCTATTAGAGCTACATCCCTGAATAAACCCTTAGGATTTCATGCTGCTGCCTATCACTGCTGTTATGGGCTGTTTTTACACGGACCTGGGTGAGTGGGGCAGTGAGTGTGTCGGTGCGGTGGGTGTAGGTGGCCGTGTGCACACACCCGCTGCAAGTGCACACCCGCTGCACTCTCATCCCCCCACCTACCGGCAGCCATTTACACGGACTGCCCCCTCCCCCCCGCTGCACACCTGCCCGAACACCAAGCAGTGGGGAGGGGTCCATGTAAATCGGCCATGAAGAAAATCACAATAATTCTGTAAAAAGCATTTAAAGGACAAAAATAACATTTTCAGATTCATTCCTGGGAAGATGCAGAAAGATTTCAAATGGGAGTCACTACTGAAGGAGAGTTTTTATTAAGAAGGTCTGAAGCACCTGAACCCCCCCATGCTTCAACACCTCCACCACTACCAACACTACATCCTTTCCCAGTTTGAGCTGATTTTAAGCAGGCTTAGGCTTTGTTTGTCCTTATCTAGCAAGACCCACAACTGGGGTCCCACTCTGAAAATACTCTGCCTCTAGCCCCTGAAGGTCTTGAGTGTCTACAGCTGCATTGTTCTTATGGAGTGCAAGTATCTTAGGAAGTCCTGAATGATGCATAACACAGGCTGACATGCAGTTCAGCCTTCATGTGGCAGTATCATTTATCTCCCACTAAAAACTGCAGTTCCATGAATAGGTCACAAAAGCATGGCTTGCTCTGTGATTAGACCCAAGTTTTTACTGTGTTGAAGGACACTTCAAGTGGCTGTCTTCCAAGAAGACCTTTTGGAGATGTCCAGTACAAGCTGTTGCCACTAATAACCACAAAAAACTTCTGAGTGGAAACAGCACAAGCAACTTCCCAACAGAGTAAATAAAACTCTCCCCATCACATCAGAATCTGTGACTCAAACTAGGGGATGAGCCACAGACTGTGCCTGACACCACACAACCAGTCACTTTGTACTGTGGGCTCAGCAGCTCAATCAACCTTCTTAATCTTCATTGCCCTGTTGATGTGAGGTAGCTGCAATGCACCTCTATACCTTTCATTCAAGCATCTCTGACCACCAAACTGCAGAGGATGAACACAACTGAATAACTTGTGGATCAAATGAAAGGTCTTAGACACATGTCATTTTCAGTTAATGCAAGATCAAGATATTAGGAAGGGTACAGCTAGCAAGGCTCAGCATCAGAAGAGGGAGGAGCTGGTCCCACTGCATGCTTGCAGGCAGCCTATGCCACTTGATGGTTGTTACAGGAAGAGCTGAGATTGTCGACACAACCCCAGAAATGAGACAGGACACCAATATATGGATTTAACATGGCCGCACCCTTTATTGATCAAATTATTCAAATTGAATAGGTGAGGGGGTGACATCGCCTATTGCAATTCAGGGTCCAGTATCAAAACAATAACACATTGAACTGTTTAAGAACAGGGGAGGTCTCGATATACCCTCAATAACCTCCCCACCAATACAAAACGTCTCCCCGTAGTCCAGCGCTTAGTGCGCGGCCAAATGGGGACTGAGTCCTTTCAGACTTGAGTAAGGATTAGGGTGCCTCCCAGTGGGGGGCCATACAATGCCCTACCACTGCTCCAGGTCACCCTTTCCCAGGGAAAACAGCGCCACGCAATGCCATACCCTGCAATCACGTTAAGCGTGTCTTCCCCATCTCTTAAGGAGATGACTCCTATTTCACTTACCCTAACAGAACCGATACTGGACCCCCGCCACTCAGGAACCGCCAATACCTTCAGATGGATCCAGCCCCCACACACCTATTCCAGACAACTTAGTAACTTAGTCCTCAAAGCCTGCAGGTACACCTCATTACCAACCGGGGACAGGCAGACACCATCCTTTCTAAATAATTCTAGTTCCCTATGTGTAATCCTGTTATGCACAATTGTCTCCCCCCCAATTCCAATCAACTATTTCCTAACTTCCCTATTAATTGTCTTCCTTGTTTTGTCAATCTTTTTTGCTGGTACCCCTTCACCCCAACTAACCCTTTGAACTAACTCTGTCCAAATTAACCGTATTCCTGGCAACATTCATTTTACCTCCCATAAATCACTTTTTATACTCCTAACTAATTGCACCCCTTTTAACTTTGGTAAATCATTCTCCCCTAGGTGTATCACCAAAATGTCAGGTTTGCCCGAACCCGGCAGATGAGTTCAGGAAGCATTTGATGCCACTTCATTCCACTTCTTCCAAGCTAGCAAACCTCAACCCTGTCTGACAGGCCCAGCTGAGTTCCCCATTTGGCATGCCGCAGATCCAGATCTTCATGCTCCTCCATCTAGCGTGCTCTGCCAAATGGAACATGATAAATTAATTAACATGGGCTGGGCGTTGGTTCCATTTGCACATACGTGCGGTAAGCCTGTGACCGCCAATGGCCAATCCCTTGGATATCCCTGCCAGACATACCCATTTGGACGGCAAACGTAGCAGTCCCTATCCTAAAGGAATGGGATCCATATTCCATACGTGGGAGTTGGAGCCTAGACAGTGCCAAACGTAACGCTGACATAAACTGGCGCCTAGTGACCGGTACCCCATTCATATGACAAAAGAATGCTCCCTTAGCAGGTGGCCGAACTTTACAATACTCCTGCATCACTAACACTGGGCATAACCTGACATCCCCTGCCCTGGCCAACTTAACTATGTGCCCCCTTCCTCGTTGGTCTGTTTTTGATCTCATTATGCGCAGGGTCAGCTCCAGCATGCCACTTTCAACATCCTCGGCTGCTAATGCCCTATCTGAAGTATCCCTGGCTGACTCCACAACTAACTCGCTAACTCTGAACACCCCCAAAAAATGCCAGTTTGAACAGTGCCCCGAATATACATATTTCAAACATGTTGTAACAAACTTGGTGTAACACCCCAACGATTCTAACTAAGAGAGGGGGAGTAATGGGTAACCTGCCATCGGTAGTAACTGACTGCTCTCTTGTCCAGGACTCTAGCAGTCTACGGGTGAAGAAACCCCCATCCGGCGCCGGGTAACCAGCCATTTGGCTCATAAAGTCCAATGCGGACAATTTCCCGGCAATGGTTCTTGGTGCCAACCCTTCCCTTCTCAAGGACTTAGCGAACTGCAACACCTGCGCCTCGTGGATCGGGAAACCCAAGGTCCATCCCTTCTGTGCACAAAAATGCTGAAATGCTTGAAACGCGCCGGCATAGGCAGCTGGGGTCTGCACAGCCAAGGAGCCCTGTACCGCAGAGCAGAGCTCTACAATCCAAGGTTCCACATGGCCACAGGCATAGGTTCTGGAATCTGGTTGGCCTGGGGTGCCAATAAACGAAAACGCTCCATCTGGAATCAAGAAAGAGCATCCACAATCTCATTCTCGAGTCCTGGAACGTGCTTGGCATGAAATAAAATGTTGTGGCGAAGACAAGTCATGACCAGCTTCTGGGCAAGGCACATAACCCGTTGGGAATGTGATGATAGTGTTGATTATGTGGACTACAGCCTGGTTATCACACCAAAACAGGACCACTCTGTCGGCCAATTGCTTGTACCATAACTGCACCACCACAACAATGGGAAACAACTCAAGGAACGTAAGGTCCCTTGTGATCCCTAAATCAATCCACTTGGGGGGGCCACTTGGCTGCGTACCAGCTGTGCCTAAAATATATCCCAAAACCCAGGGAGCTGGCTGCATCTGAATGAACTTGCAGCTCAGCTTTAAGCAAGAGGCGCTCCCTCCACACACTAACCCCATTAAATTTTTCCAGGAAGTTTAGCCATAACCCCAGGTCCTCCCTCATGTCCTTGGTCACCCTTATGTGGTAATGAGGTAAAGGCTCACCAGTGAGCTTACTGTATAGTCGGGACATAAATGCCCTGCCCGGAGCTATGACCCTGCAGGCAAAATTCAAACTTCCTACCAATGACTGCAGCTGTCTAACCGTGATCTTCACTGCGGTAATGCTCTCCTTCAGTTTGAAAATCAGTGCCTTGACTTTATCTATGGGTAAAAGTGACACCCCAGACACAGTATCCAGCTCAATGCCCAGGTATGTAAGAACCGTGATGGGTCCTTCTGTTTTTTCCTCTGCCAACGGGATGCCCAAAGACTCCGCCTTTTTTTGAAAGGTGTCAACCAATCGGTCGCACTCCTCTGTGCCGGCTCACCCGATGAAGAGGAAGTCATCCAGATATTTTGTGATGGCTCCCACCCCGTGGCCGCTCACTGGACCACCCATTCTACAAGGGAACTAAAGCACTCGAAGGCTGAAATGGAGCATCCCATTGGCATGGCTTTGTCGTAATACAATCCCTCCTGAAAATGAAAGCCCAAAAGCGGGAAATTATCTGGGTGTACTGGCAAAAGGTGGAATGCTGACTTCACATCACATTTTGCGAGCAAAGCCCTGGCTCCGAATTCCCTTACCAAGGCCACTGCTGCATCGAACAATGCATAGTGGACCGAAGTCAAATCTTTTGGTATACTATCATTGACTGTGTGACTCCGTGGGAAAGACAAGTGATGAATCCAGCGGTATTGCCCAGGGGCCTTTTGGGGGACCACGCCCAATGGAGAGAAAACCATATCGGGCATAGGTGGGGTAGGAAATGGTCCTGCAACTCTACCCTCTGCTACTTCCTTCTGGATCTTCTGGGCTACCACCTCCTCCATACTCACAACTGACTTCAAGTTGGAGGCAATTCTACCCCGACACACCTCCCCTGCTGGTATCCTAAAGCCATCCCTAAAGCCCATTACCACATAATTGACCTCTTGCCTGTTGGGGTGCGCATGAAGGGCCGTTGCCAACCTATCAATCCTAATTGGGGTTGGGGCTCTTCCCGCCCCCCGCATGCCTCCACTCCCTTGATTTCCTTTCCCCCCCACTATTGGGCACGCCCTTTGCCTTAAAGTCGGGCTTAGGCCTGGGGCAAGCAGAGATGGTGTGAAATCCCCCACAGGAGGAGCAGGTATGCCGAAACCTGCACATAGGGTGGGGGCATCGGCCCGTGCAGGAAAACACCCAGCATTGCCCAACAGTCCCTTCTATACTCTGCTTCCCCCAAGCCCTACTTGGGTCGTTGATTGGAGAAAAACCCCTTTTACCAGGAGGTGCCCACTATCAGCTGTGGGGGCTCCTGTGGCATCGCTCATGCAATTTAACCACAGGTCATGTGCATGAGTGTCCCATCTTAGCCCTGGGGTGAATGACGCCCAATGCCTGAAAGCCTCGTTGTATCTGAGCCATGCCCCTGGGGGGCCTGTTTCATAGGCCCTGTGGATCATTTCCCCATATTTGAGGATTACTGCCCCTCTCTCCAGGAACATTTCTAACTGCACCCCTTAGTATACTGCATAGGCCGCCGTCCAGTTGGTCCAATTCCTATCTGCTTTAGGCCTCTTGTATTTCACTTTCTCCTTCTTCTCATTGTTCTCTCTGGGATCCGCTATAGGATCGCTGAAGAGGAGGGCAAACAAGTCCACATAATCCCCTTTCCACATTTTTTCTCTAGTAGCAGGGAGTAAATGCTCACCTATTGGGGCAGATAAGTCAGCATAGGCTCCTCCCAATGGGGCTGGCTGGCAAGGAATCACCCCTGGTTGCCCCATTTTCCCAGAGGGATCTTGTGCCCAAACCTGAAGTGCTTGCTGGGACTGCGACATGCCCAGTGCTGCACCTCCATTTCCTGCCCCCACTGCCATTCGCCCCGATGGGTGTGTTATCCCCACCCCTGGGACCACTGCGGTGGTGACCTGCACCTAGCCACCGTTCCACCACAAGTACTGTGGGGGCTTGTTTGCCGGTGGGGTTCTAAGCCCCGCTCCACTCGGGTTTCCAGCCTGGGGGCCGACCCCAGCACAACCGTGCCCCGACTCGGGTATATTTGAGCCCACCCCCATCCAGGCGTGTTGGGGGAAAGGGGTGCTATTCCCCCGGCCCCCCATGCACCTTGCTCCATGTCCTGGCAGGGCAGCGCTTCACCTCCCCCTGACCACATACCTGCCTCTGGCAGGGGGTTCTGCCTTGATTCCACTCCACTCCCATTCCTGGCTGCCAGTGCCCATTCCACCACGGCGATCCTCGCCAGGATTTGCGGATCATCCTGTCCTACTCCTCCTGTATCATTCCCCATGGATGGCCTGTAAACACACTGAGGTGGGGGAAGACCCCCCTGCTGGATCTGGGCAGTTTCATTCTCTCCGATGCCTCCCACTTGACCCCTTCCATCCCCCTGCTGCGGAGGTGCAAAGGGGCTGCAGGGGTCTGAGGGTGGCCCTCGGCCACCTCACCTCTCTGCCTGCGTGCTGGGGGCACCTCGTCAGTGAAGCACACGGGGGTGACAATGGGCCTGGTTCCCCATCTGAGGGGGGGGGCTCCTGTCTCCTCTTTCCTTCTGTCATTTGGCCCACCCGTGCCCTCCCCTAAACTTGCTGGGGAGAAGGTCCTGCCCAAAACCTTCACTACTAGGGTTGGTATGGGCAAGCCTGACCCAGTCCCACCCACACCCCCATCCCAATTACCTATCTTGGGCCAGGCCTGTGGCACCAGTTCACTGTCACCCTCTCAGCTTCCTCGTGCATGGGTGGCACCCCCGCTGCGGCGCTGGGTCCAGCGCCAAAAAGAAGGGTCTCACAGGCAGCCAAGTGCTCCAGGGCTGTCCCGCCTACTGGTGGTGGTGGGGAGCTGAGCTTCCCCCCTTTCTGCCCCTTCTTCCTGCCTGCTCACTTTGGCCCATAGCTTGCGGCTCCCTGAAGCTTGGGCCCTCATCCACCCCCCCTCCTATCGCTGACTGGGCCTCACTCCCAACCCGATGTGCCATTCCAGCCTTAGGGCCATGCTTCCTAGCGCACCCCATCTCTTCCCTGCCTCTCCTCGCGGTCTCCTCTGCAAGCCTTGCTGTGCCTGAACAAAATTCAGATGGGCGAGGCAGCTGCTGTCCGCTGCTCCATTCCCCGCTCATCTTGGTCTGAGCAGGGAATGCCGAACTAAGCTGCTGGCCAGACCACGTGACTCAAGCAGCCAATCAGGGCTTCCCCTTTTTCGCGCGGTTGAGAGGGTTGCCCAGGGCAACCCTCACCGACTGCTCCAGTGGCCCGGGCAGAAAAAACGTTGCAGCTTTGCAGCCCTAGTCCTGCAGAGGCTCCCGCTCATTTCTTGGAGCTGGGGGCACAACAATCACCCCACAGCTGCTCATCCAGCTGAGGGCAGTTAGCATTCACAACCACCTAACTTTGAGAGGCCATGCTCAGTCTTTGCACCACCTTACCTATATTGAAGCAGCTATGTCAGCACAGAGACTCTGCTTTCATACCATTATTACAGTTTTGCATAATAGAAACAACTGTATTGTTAATGTGACACTTCTTTTCCTTTGTATTGAACCCTTACATATTGAATTGTAGAAGTCTTGTACAGAGAAGGCCTGAGCGTCCTCCTTCAACTCAGAGTTTAATTTTGGCATCTGTTTTGTAGTGCATCACTGACACGATTGTGTGGGGTCTTTATCAAGGTTTACAATCAGAGTACAGCGCTTCTGTTAAAGTGCTGCGATGGGGCGCTGTTAGGGAATTCCTGATACTGTTGGAGGAGTAGGAGTTCGGGGAACAGAAGTCTTTAAAAAAAAAATTTTTTTTAAAAATCACAAGGAAAAACCAGTGCTCGGGGCTATATCCTCTTTAATTGCATTCTTGTTTCATCTAAATTAATACCCTGGATTCATATCACACCCACACACCCCACCCCCGTTTATTTTTTTTGTGAGATAGAGGATTAAAAAATGTATTTGCAGCTCAAACCTGCCATCTCTCTTAGGAAAATCTCCCATTTACAGCAAACATTTACATTTTTCTTCCCTCACCCCCCCCAGAATACTGTGTATTTTATTCTTCCTATTACTGCTTTTCTTTAAAATCTCCAGTCAACTAGCAAATATAAACTACACTGTGGACATACTTGGGACATTGTATCTGTCCATTGGCCAGAACAATTCGATCCTTGTCATATGTTTTGAAGTGTAGATTCTGCTGAATTTTACTGTTTTACTCACTGAGAAATGCAATGCTGAATCTGACTAAACTGCAAAAGAAATGGGGGAACTGTGAAATCTGAACGATTATTTCTCTGAAGCTCTGTTAAATGACAACAGAATTGCAGTATAATTATAAATTTAGACAGTAGGACCTTGTTTAACCACCAGTTGCACTATAGGGGCTCTGCTAAGCAAATAGTGAGAATTGGAGCGACAACTGCAATCACAAGTGGGGGATTCTCTAGTTTAACTGTGCAGTGTGTGTGCATGTGTAAGGCAGGGCTGAATATCTTTAGAAGGCATTGGCCCTGGCTTTCTTTGTGATGCTGACCATGGCGCCAAATGTGTGGAGGACTGGCACTTGAAAGTGTGTGCCATCTGAGGCTGCTTTCACATGAGCGGCTCTGGCGCCGTGGGAGCATGCGCTATTCAAATCTAGCGCAGTTCCCATCTCGTGGGAAAGGAGAAAGTGTGGCTTTCCCGCTGGAAAGATCATGCAATGGACAGGGTGGTGAAATCCTACCCATTCCATTGCACATGCTTGCTGGCGGGAGAGCAAATAAATAAATAAATAAATAAATGAATAATACCACATAAAAATATTACCATATTTCCATTTACCTTTCACTGTGCCTGTTTACCTTTCATTACTCCTCTCCTTCATCCAGATCTGGTTTCAGACTAGTAATGGTTAGGGATGGGCGAACGCGGTTCGGCAGTTCGGAGTTTGGCCCGAACTCGGCCTGTTCAGACGACCGAACTCGAACTCGAACACGAACACGAATGTGAACATACCGAACAAACCAAACACCGAACGGCGAAATGGCCGAACAGTTCAGTCAGTTCAGATCGCGTTCGGGTGAGTTCGGGTGGCAAAAAAAGGTTCACTGGAAGGTCAAACATGACAGGGAGGTGTCAGTCACTGAGAAGCAGACTTCCAGGCATCAGGGGTGGAGAGGCTTGCAAGAAACAAAACTAATTATCTACCTCTCCCCTTCCCAACACCTTCTGAGCTAGTCACTGTTCCTGAACAGCAGGCGTTGAGTAGGATTTTTAGATTGCTGTAAGTTTCATTTCAGTTTTGTAATGAAATGAAACTTAAACCATAAACTGAAACCTTGTGTTATGCACTGTACAGACTCATTGAGTATGTA
>QEPC01014502.1:299028-309557 GCA_003113815.1 Sphenodon punctatus | reverse complement strand
CAAGTCTACCTTTAACAAATTCCAGCTTCAGTTCAGCCTCTGGCCTTGTCTCCAGGGCATTGATGAGGGCACTGTAAGATTCAGGCAGGCTTCAGAGGAGTAGGGCTACCACATGGCTGTCCTTTATATCTTCTCCAATGCCGCACAGCTGTGCCACTACTTCCAACATGGCATTTATATGCTCCTGCATTTCACTTACTTTGCCAAGCCTCATTTTGTATAGTTTCCTCAGTAGAAAGAGTTTGCTATTCAGGCTAGTTTTCTCATGCAAGTTTTGCAATGCAATCCACATGCTTCTTGCTGTGGTCTCACTTCTTATATGGATTACCAGGTTACCTTTTACCAATAAATGTATTGTAGCTTTTGCTAACCTGTCCTTTTTATCCCATTCCTCCAGATTTGCTTCTGGTCTGTTTGTGGTAATCACCTCCCATAGATCATCTTTAGACAGCAGCATTTCCACTTTAAACTTCCACAGTTGGTAGTTTACATTGTTCAGCTTTCCTACTGAAAGCTGAGCTCTGAGCTGCTTGCCATACTTGCTTCCCTCCCTTTCCCCTTCTGGGATTTAGGCCTTCTTACTCATAGACAGTAGGCCCCTGTGTCTGGGAGTTTTCTTTCACAGTCTGAACTCCTTCTGGGTTGTTTCTAGTCTTTAAAATTTCTTTGAAGATATCCTGGGCCCATAACCTATTGTAGAGTTAGCTTTCTGTTGAATAATACACAGCAGAAATTTCTTCAAAACAGAACTTTACTAAGAACTCAGAAGACATGCTTCCATACTGTACAGACTGCATGGGACAAGATGGAGGACAGAGAGAGGAGAAGAGAGGAGACAAGGAGGAAAAAATAAAATCTCCTTACCCTCCCCCTACTGGACAAGCCTCATATTAAGCTTGCAGGGCTTGCAATGGGCTTTTACTTGTGACTGTTGCACAATCCAACAAAAACAAGTGAAATATTAGCCCTCTGGAGCTGGTGTTTGGTAAGTGGAGCTCCCATTCAGCGCCACCACCACCACCCCACGACACTTTCCCCATGTCCAGCCTAACAAACAGTGACAGAAAATTGAGGAAAACTGCCAGAAGCAACATCCCCCAAAGTCCCAGACAGTCCTGAAAAGTGCCGAAAAGTCCCAGAGATTGATGAAAACAACCCCCACTGTGTATTTCTTTTGTTTTCTGTTACCTTTTCACTTTTTGGAATGCCATTTTGGAGTGCTCCAATAAACAAAAGTAAACAGTCACAGAGCCAGTGAGAGTAGAGAAAGCGCTCACTCCTTTGACTGCTCTAGGCACTGTGCCAAGGACTCTAGGGTCCTGGTAGACATGTATGTGGGCAGAGGCTGTGCACACCCTAATAAATGGGAGTGAGACTATGGATGCACATTATCCAGCATTCACCCACATGGCAGACTCCACAGTCTCCAAGATTCTGCTGTGAGCAGGAACTGGGTGGTAGTTCCGTGTCCGGTGCGGGCAAACATGTGACAAACACCTAATAAACTGTGTGGTCTACTGTGGGCTTATATTAGCTAAAGTAGATGAATGTCTTTTTTGTTTTCACCCTAGGACCAAACATTCAGTTACAGAGAGTCAACTTAGCTTCACTGAGGTCAATGGAGCTACAGCAGCTTATGTCAACTGAGTAGCCAGCCTTAGTTCTTTGGTTTGTAAATTCTAAAACTCTAGTACACAATGCTCACCAAAGTAGCTTTTGGTTGTAGAGTTGTGTTTTCCAAACTTTTGATACCAGGGGCACTGTAACAGAGTCTATTCTTCAGGGCCAAGTGCTCACAGGATCCACACTTGGAACTGGAGCCAGACATGTGAGTTGAGTTCCAACACTGCTTGCTTTATTTACAGCCTGTGTAAATCACTAGCAGCATATATACAAACTCATATACAGTCCTTCTATCCAGGAAACTCCTCTGACTAGCCTTGGAATTCAGCCAGGGGCAACCCTCTGTCCTTGGAATTCAGCCAGGGGCACCCCTCTGTCTCCCAATGTCCAAAGTCTCTTCCCAAGTCCATAATACCGCTTATCCTCCGGCAGCTTCAGGGAACAGCAATCTAGATCCTTCTGAGCCCCTCTGACTGTCAAGTTCTCTCCAGTCTCCACAATGCACCACACTGAGCAGAGCTGTACCCAACCTCTGCTCTCTTGCACAGCTAGAAGCCAGTTCCTAGCAGCCAGCTCCCAGCAGCCACCCTCCCAACAATCCCCTTAATGAGCCTCCAGCTCTGGCTTTAGCTGTTTGGGCTGGCTTCCACCGCACCCTTGCCAATCTGCCCTCATTCGTGGCCATTTTGGCTCTGGGTTGGGTACCATCTTGACTTCCTTAAAGGGACAGCAGCTCCACAGTATGCTGCCTTTCTACAGGCACACCTTTGTTCTGGATTAAAATTGGTGGACACTTCATTCTTACGCCTGAAAAGAGGTATGTGTATACACACACACAGACTAGGGCTGATGTGGCAGCAGCTGTTACCATGCCATGATTCCATTCCACCATTTTAGAATTGCCCGTGCCACACCACGGCTTTTCTGATGACATTCCGCTAATTCCACTGGCATTCTGAAAATTCATAAACTATCGGAAAAATTGTGGAATTGTCGGAAACTGTCAGAAAACCACTGTTCCGCTATTTTGTGGTGCTGGCGGAATGGCAGAAGTAGCGGAAATGTCATATTTCCACTATTTTGCGAAGCCTGTGGAAGTAGCGGAATGAAATTAGCGGAACTGCGGAAGTAGCGGAATGAAACTAGCAGAATGAAAGCCTCTGCCATGCCATACCACTAATTGTGGAAACACTGTTTCCGGTGGAAATAGCTACCGCTGCGACATTCCGCTACAGCCCTAACACACACACACACACACACACACACACACACACACACACACACACAATTATGTATTATAATGTATTATTAAAATGCTTAAAGTACAAAAGAGTACCATTTTTCAAGGCACACGTTTGCTGCTCTTATGTGCCTTGGGAACAAAGTGATGGGAACAAAGCAGTTCAGATACTGGGTATTTTAAAACAAGCAAGGTGGGGGGGTGTCCGTGGCCATCGAGTGGCACTGCCGCGGAGCACTCACTCAGGTGGAGTGCGTGGGGAGGGATTCAAACAGGCAGCTCCCAGAATGACTGGCTACCTCAGCCACAGAGGCAAGCTGCCATGCACTCCCTCTGCCATAGACCATGGGGGAAGTACACAGGGCTGACCTTTGCAATTGACATGTTCCCTGCATGAGCACTGGGAAGCCGGACTCCCCAGAGCTCCTGACCAGTTCTTGTGACTTGCAAAGGCTGTGTCCCCCACCCGCAGTGCCCAAGTAATAGAAGTATGAATTTATTTGAATTGGTCAAATAGAGCTTATCAAAATTATTAAACAGTCAAATATAAAAATAAATTATTATTTAAACGGGCATAAAACTGCAGCTACTACAAAACCATGAAAATCAACATGCACATTGTTCTCGCAAGGTTGCAGCCTTTACAGCAGATATTGCAACCCTTCATGTTACAAACTGGCTAGTGCCATTTAATAAATACCGTAGCTCTGCATCTTCTGACCAGTACCTCATTTTCTTTAAAACAAACAAACAAACAAACAAACAAAACTAGCCAAATATCTCAACAGTGCCTATTGGTGAAAACAGACATGCATGTAACTCCGCTTTAATACTGCTTTAACACCACTTGAACATTTCCTATGCATGTTGCAGGGCTGTATTGGTAAAATGTTCCCCACTGTTTTACTGTAAAACAAAAAAATATTGTAAGAGTTGCTTTGTAGACCTGGGTTATCATTCTGATATGTACAGACAGCAGATTTTGGGTAGTAACAGATATGACAAAATCAGGCTGTGGCTTGCTTTGACCCGGACCTCACCTGTACATGTGTGTAGGTGCTCCCAGATGTTGGCCCAGGACTGCACCAGGCTGTGTCAGTGGCTAGCCCAGGCTGTGACCCTGGAAACTCTCTGAGTCATAGCCTGGACTAAGATCTGCCCAGTCAGGGAAAAGTGGGCCACAACAGGTTATCACATCATTGGCCACCATAGCTGCCTGTCATGGCAGGGGGTGGAGTCAGCCGGCCAGCCGCACATTTGTGCATCTCCCTGCGCTACCCACTAGCCTGGCCACTGGCACATTTGTTCGGTGGCCTGACTCAGTCCAGACTGCATTCATGGTACTTTTCCTCCCCGTGCCGGGTCTGACTGCTGCTGAGCCAGCAGCACTTCTGTTAACATTCCTTTGCTTCTAAATTCCTAGGTTGCAAATTTTAAACTTTGGAATAGTTCCATTGATTTAAATGGAACTACTCTGGAGAAAATGATTTGAAGTTTGTATCCCTAGTATTTGCATATTGTATGGATGAATTGAAGAAGGCACGGTGTGTGAAATCAGCTCTGTCATTTGACAAAGAAGCACACGTCAAATTTTCCAATGTTTTGTGGAAAAAAAAATACCCTGGGTAACCTTTCTCTAAAGTCCATTGGAAGAAGTAATTAAGTAATAACATCTGATGACACAGCAACTGTCATCTGTTTAAGCTCAAAAACTGGAAAGCCTTAGGAGACTAGATATTAGATAAAAAGCATGCCTGCCTGCATCACGATGCTCTTTAATAACTCCTTTCCTTGGGCAATTGGAAAGTTAACAATCAAAAATGCTAATTTTTAAAAAAAGCCACAGACTGAGGAGAAAATGTGAAAGATTAGGGCGCCTAACGCTTATCTCATGCTGATTTTACACTGGTGTTACTCTACAGATTTTCTCCAATGAAAGCAGAATCTGATCTCTAAAGATGTAGTCCTCAAACCACTTACTATAGAGTAGTCCCATTGGAATAAGTGGATCTACTCTACAGTAAGTGGCTTCAACATTGTGGCCTTAGTGTATTAACAGAGTTGAGGTTTAGGACTCACTGGAGGAGTTACAGTTTCTTTTCTAAAAATGGTTTAATGAGCTCCTCTGATGAGTCTGATAACATTATACTGTGTGCTCAGTTAGTTTATACAACAGTCTCATGAGGAAGCCAGTGCTTTTCATTGTAATTAATCCATCTAATGCCTAAGAAAGTAACACACCCAGTACTTAAAGCCCCTTACCCTTAGGATAAAATACATGTTTTATTTCCCTCCCCCATCCCTATTTTTGCTACTTGATGTCAAAATATTGAGAATTGTTTTCTCATTATTAGCTATATGATTCCCCCCCCACACCTCCCGTTTTAATACTATGGTCTTAATTTAAGAAGAATATTATGGAATGACAAAATACAGCAAAAAAAAAAAAGTTTTCCCCCCCTGATCAGATTATAAAGGCTAACAACTAACCAGCAAAATGGAGCTTTTATTTAACACCATCCAGTGATGTCACCAGCTTGAGGTTTCTCTGGGACTTTATTAAAATGTTTGTGACAGAGCCAATGTAAACCATCCTAAATCTAACACAGAGCTGAAAGGATTGATTTTAGGGAATGCAAAGATATGGATCATTGGGTCTGTCGAAGCGGCATCTTGAGCCAATTATTGGTGTCATCTTGAGCCAATTTAATCAATCCAAGGGGGACTCAAAGGGGGTGGGGGTGCAGGGTTGCAAGTGTTGGTCAAACATTCTGGCTAAAACACGTTTGTTATAACAGCAACCGATGCCCAGTTGTTGATTTGATCTGTCTCCTTTATACATTGTTTATATGTACTGTAAATAATTGATTACTGTCTTCAACACCTTTATCGTTTATAATTGCTGAATAATATTTTGGTCAGGCATAGAACCTGTAGCTACACTACAATACGATGTCCCAGCATTTCACACTCTCATTCTCTGATGTTACTTGAAATTGAGAGCTCTCTTTATGCAAAATTACTAGCTTTATATTTCTTATACATCTCCTCTATGTATGATAAAGAACTCTTTATTTCAAGTTCTTTTCAAATTATTAATTGTTGGATAATATTGCTACACAGCATAAAGTATCTTTGCATTCAATAAGTTAGACCAGAAAGGCAAAAAAAGGTAACTTAGAATACTATAACAAGATAGTTTTAAAAAAACAACAAAAAAGAAGGAAACCAAAAACATGATTTACTACGTTTTGTACTGTTTTAGATTTATAAACTAAAATATTTTCTTTTATGCAGAAATTCTCTCTATGTAGAGACTGAATATATACAGTAATTCTCTTTCTTTTCTATATAAAGATTCAGCCAAATCCTCAAATTATGTATGCTGATGGGAACTCAGGATTAACTATAGGTAGCTATAGACAAATATTAGCTACAGAAAATACATGTAGGGGGGTACAGAAGGCACCACATTTGTTTTCATTTCCGTTTACAAAAACCTCTTCATTTTCAGGATTTTCGTAAACAAAATGTTCATTTTTGCGGGTTTCTTCATTTTTTAAAATTAAAAAATAATTTAAAAATAATTTAAAAATGCACAGTGCATGCGCAAATGGTCACCAGGCCATTCTGTGTATGTGCAGCCCTTTCCCAACATGGCCCCTAAGGGCAGTCAGTCTGCATATATGTAGATTGACTGCCCTTTTCCAAAATGGCACTGATGCTACGGCACCATTTTGGAAAAGGGCGTGCATTTGCTGAATTGCTCTGGTGGTCATTTTGCGCATGCACAGGAATTTTTATTTTTGTTTATTTTTAATTTCATATTTTTGTAAAAAAAAAATTATACATGCACAAAATGGACACTGTGCCATCCTGCACATCCATGGCTTTTCCAAAATAGCACCGGCGTCATCGGCACCATTTTGGGAAAGTTATTTTATTTATTTATTTATTTATTAATTTAAAATGTATATCCCGCCCCTCCTGCCCACAGGGCAGCCCGGGGAAGCGAACAACATGCTCAGGACGGCCCCGGTAGCCATTTACACATGAGCAGGCTTTTTTGTTTTTAATTTTTAAATGAAAATGGATGAAAGCAAATGATAATCGTTTGCTTGTAAATCTATTTTTGTAACAATAGTTGCGAACATGAATGGGCCTCCATTTGTTTTTGTAACTAATAGAAAATGTTACAGATGAACATCCCTAAATACATGTGCATGCACAATATCGTATACAAATAGGATTTTTACAAGTAGTAGATAAAGTGTGTTATGCATATTCTATGTGTGTTTTGAGAAGATTAGCCATGAATATTCCAAATAAATTAGTCAGTGCCGGTTATTTGTTTTGGATAAAATGCTCTGGAAAGCAATCTGCATGTTTTGGAATTGTTAACACTGTAGCAAGTTATGTCACAATGCATCACAGAAATAACTTAATACCATGGGATAGAATGCAAGATGATATGATAAAATGAAAGGTGAAGTTTAAAGAAACACACACCATCTTTTTGTACTGCGTGTTTACTATCAATTCAAAAGGAACAGAAATTTGCTTTTGTTTAAACTGGAGATAGGGAGAAATAGGTGTGCATCCAAAGGAACATAAAAGCAGAGCTTGAGCGTGAGACCTACTGATCATCCATAGCACCCATTTAGATAACTTGGAATTGAAAGTGTTCACGTTCAATTGCAGACTTCCAAGAAAATGTTAAAATCACAAAATAATTTTGCAAAACCATGGGAGGAATATAAAGATGTGTAAAAGTTGATAATTTTTAAAAAGCTTTAACTTGGATCCTTCAAATAGAAATTTCTGGTTTAAAAAAAATAATAATAATAAGTTAGTCCATTTTGACACTGGATTAATTCTACAATTCAGTGGCAGAAGGAAACTGATTTTAAACTCATGTAAGGTATATCTGCTTTCATGAATATCATATGAACTCCTGTTTCCATCTTGTTCAAAGCTAAAAACATGCTATTACCATTTAATTTATCAGTTGAAAAACAGTTTCTGCTATATTTATAAGCCATATTATGCTATTTATCACAACTACACAGCCTACATTTTTTATCTCAGACTTAGCAACATATTTACAATGGTTCAGCTTCAGCTATAATCCGCCGGCTCTGGGTCTGTAATTTATTATTTGCAGTAAGAGATCAGGTCCAGAGTTTAAATGTCCCTAGTTGAAAGTTTATACCAGTCAGGATAGAAAATTATTCTCTATGCCTAGGTTGAAGTACATTACTTCTTTATTGAATTAATTATGATAAGGATCATAACTTTAAACTAGGGGTGAGGTGCTGGCTTTCTACGAGGATTGCTTGAAGCAATTTTCATCTGAACATTTTTGTAGAGTTATTGAGTCTGGCAGGTCTGAACTTTATGAGAGGAACTCTCTCCATAACTTAAAAGAGGTTGGACATTGATCCAGTCAAAGGTTTACCATATCCCATGTCTCTAGCCAGGAAAATTTGCACTGCATACTGAACAAATAACTACAGAACCAAATTAAACACATCTTATGAGCTTTTAAAATAAAAGCAATGCTTGCCCTTTCCCAGCGGGATCGATCAGGGAACTGTATTAACATGACAGCTTACCCTATTCTTTGTTTGTTCAGGATGGTGAGGGGGGGTGGAATGTCTGAGGCACAGGGGAAAGGTTCTGGCCCAGCAGGAATATGCTTCTAAATCAACGTTTGAGCAGTGATAGGTGGCCTATGAATGCAGGCTATAGGTATGGATGCCTTGGTGCTAGTAGAGAGCTTGGTGCCGTGGTGACTCTGCTGAACTCTCCACAGGGACTACAATTATTCGAGATCACTGACCTTTTCAAAATGAAGAAAAAGGCTAAGAAAGATTTAAACTTTTAAAGCACAGCTCTCTCTCTCTCTAAACTTGTAGAGCACCATGTGGATGGATGGCACAATATACATAATCAATATAAAAAGTAGAATTTCCTACCTTCCTTCCAGAAGAATAGTTTTCACTGAGAGTACCACATCCTCGTCCAACCTGTGCTCTTATGTCTTCCGAGATGGCCAGTGGGATATCCTACAGATAGGGTGGGATATATATAAATAAATAAATAAATAATGCATTAAATAAGTTTGCAGGCCACCTGTAGAAATCACTCAAGGGTGACATACAAGTGCTGAAAATAGTGGAACAAACCCTGGCCCAACCCATTATTTGACAGGGTGGGAAACAGGAGGGGTCAGCAGCCCAGCAGAGAAGCAGCGATGGTGGGGACAGTGGATTTCTTCCTTTGCCCTTCTCCATTGGGAAAATGGTACTGGAGGCTGGCCCATTGTTCCCTCCACTGCCACTTCAATGGCACCAGCAGAGCACTGATTAGCAGTGGTAGCAGCAGGTATGCCTGACAAGAGGGAGATAACAGGGATACAATTACAATTGTAGCAGAGCTCCAAGTTCAGTAGGGACCCCATAAACCACAAGAATTTTCTTACTTAACATACATTAAAATGTGATTAATAAAATACAAATTTCAAGTAATGTGTGTAAATAAGTACCAGTCAGGACTGGATCCAGGATAGTACAGACTGTGTGACCACACACATCCCTCTGTGTTGTGGGGGGAGCATGTGCATGTCGGAGGATGAGATGTTACTATGGGGAGAAAGTAGTCTGTTATCATTAACCAGTGAGGCTGGCATCCATAAGTGTTTATATCATTTGACAAATATTTCTTCTTCTCATTAGACTGGTGAAGTAGATGGGGAAATCGCCATGGTCCTGTATGGGAAAATGTTGTGAGGTTTCTAAATGAATCTATCAAGCCTAAGTTAACTTTTCTGATGTTAGGCTGCTTTCCCACGAGCTGCTTTGGTGCCACATGAGCACGCACTTTTAAAATCTAGCGCAGCTCCCATCTCATGGGAAAGGAGGAATTGCGGCTCTCCCACCAGCAAGCTCACACAATGGAAAGGGTAGGATTTCATTACCCTGTCTGTTGCGCGAGCTTGACAGCAGGAGAACCACAATTCCTACTTTCCCACGAGATGGGACCTACGCTAGATTTGAATAGCATATGCTCCAGCGGTGTCAACTCAGCTCGTGGGAAAGCAGCCTGAGTCATTTGACTTCGGCTGCTTTTAGACGAGTGCTGCCCACTCGCACCTGAAATCATGTGCCCTGTAAAAGTGCCATGAGCAGCATTTAGATGCGCCTAGACGCACCATAGACATGCTGTATTTCCAGTCTCGCATTCTTTAAGAGCACTAATTAAATACCTCGATATTGAGGTATTTAATTTGAGCTCTTAAAGAATGCATGACTGGAAATATGGCATGTTCATGGCGCATCTAGTGTGAGGGAAGGGGGAGAAGTGGAAGGAAGAGGGGGAAATAACAAGCCGCTCGACACGCACCCTAGGGATGGGCGAACGCGGTTCGGCAGTTCGGAGTTCGGCCCGAACTCGGCCTGTTCGGATGACCGAACTCGAACCTGAACCAGAACGCGAATACACCGAACAAACCGAACACCCAACGGCAAAATGGCCGAACAGTTCGGTCAGTTTGGATCGCGTCCGGATGAGTTCGGGTGGCAAAAAAAGGTTCACTGGAAGGTCAAACATGACAGGGAGGTGTCAGTCACTGAGGAGCAGACTTCCAGGCACCAGGGGTGGAGAG
>QEPC01014502.1:267872-298632 GCA_003113815.1 Sphenodon punctatus | reverse complement strand
TGTAGGAGTAGGTCTGTGTACTTATTAGATAATCCATTTAGTTCATAGCATTTAGAATAGTTAATAGCAGTTAGATTTAGTGTAGATAGATAGATATAATATTAGATACAAAAAAACAAGAAAAAAACCCATATAAAAACAAAAAAACCAAATAAAAAGCAAAAGAAAACCATATAAAACCCAATAAAAAACCAAAAAAACCATCTAAAAAACAAAAAACACCCATAACACTTCCTGAACGGCTGAACGGCTGAACCGAACAGCTGAACGGCCTAACCGAACGGCCTGTTCGGACGACCTTACCGAACAGCCGAACCCAAACTTGGCAAACTTGCCAAACTGCTGAACCGAACGGACGAACCGAACGCAGCAGAACCGAACTGACAAACCGAACGGCCGAACCGAACGCAGCCGAACCGAACGGCCGAACCCGAACCGCGATCTGTTCGCCCATCCCTAACGCACCCCTCTAAGCTTGGGGCTCTCACACCCTGCTCTGCAGACAACCGACCGACCACTCAATGCGCAGCACCCACACGAGCACACCCGAGGAGTTAGAGTGAACAGAGAAGTGAGGGCCAGGGGGAAAGGATTCCAGGGTAACAAGACAGGAAGGCACTGAGGTACAATCTCTCTGGGGTAGTTGGATCAGGGAGGGGACTGGGTCTTGGAGGGGGAAGCAGGGAAGTTTGCACTAAGCACTCTCCACAGTCACACACACTCTCACTCACTCGCACAATCATACACACTCTAACACTCACCAATCTCACGTGCTCCAACACTCTGACAAGGGCTGCAAATGCTCTCAAATGCACAATCTCCTAAGGGCAAGCTGATCACCAGCAAGGCTACTCAGTGCTGGCTGCCCTTTTATTGTCTGGGGCCCTACCCTGCCTCGCACACAGGCACGCTGAACACCGCAATGCCACTTGCGGCCTCTCCCCACTGGGCTTAGCCTGCGCAGCTTGGGGGCTTGTCTGTGCGTCACTGAATGAGAGCGGTGGCAGGAATGTCAGCCTCACCCTGGAAGCATCAGCCTCAGGTTCCTGGATGCAACTATGGATCCATCGGGGGCGCCGACGTAGGTCCCACTCCCATGGATAGCCACGGCGGTGCCTGACATCTAGGCACGTCTAAACCCTGCCCACAGCAATTTTACAGGGCACATGATTACAGGCGCGAGCGGGTGGTGCTCATCTAAAAGCAGTCTTAGATAAGGATGAGACCAATATAGACCTCAAGTTACTAGACCGACAATGGAAAATATCATAGATAGATATCCATACATGACATTCGTAGTTATGCAAATTAGAGAGGTTCCAAGTAGGTGTGCTGCCCCCATCATGAGAACCAGTAATAGTATATGCTTTTGAAATGCTGCTAAGGAGAGAAAATATATTAGTTGGTCTTTAATCTGATTAGGAATTTGGGGGCAAGAGTTGGTGAGAAAAAAAATGTTTATAAATAATTGATAATTCTGAGACTGTTTAAATGCAGAAATATTTAGTAAATTGGTTTCAGATAGGGTTTATGCATTCACTGAAAAAAATTATTTGTACTAAGATGAAATGCGTAGGTCATTAATTCTTAACTGAATTTGTCAGTATTTGAATTATGATTGTTGCCATCACTGAAACACAACTTAAGAGAATTGCTTACCATGCCAATGCAACATGCTGTTTAATTGCAACTGTCTTCAAAACACAATGTTAAAGTTTCCTTGGATTCCTTTTTGAACCATTTTGGCCTCCTCTTTCTTCTTAACTTTAAGGTAGTACTGAAACTAAGCGTGATTTCAGACGTTACGAGATCATGCTCAACCACAGTGAACCACGCTCAATACCGCGGCGGGGCCAAAGAGCCCTGAACGTCTGTTCGGCACCCGCCAGATGTTCACCACGCTCAATACCCACATGGGGTCAATATCTACCATGTTTCCCGGGCTCCCCGGTGCAAAATCCCGGAAAGCGTGGTCAAAGAGATCCCCACGGATGCCAATCCCGGGGCGGAACCAAAGGAAACGAGCCCCAGCCATGGACAATGCACGCAGCGTCACTGCCAGGCAACCAGCAACCACACAATCACTGGAGGGAGATTTAAAGGGAAATCAGCAGCAGGCAAGCATGGCGGGATGGAGCGAGCAGGGAGGCAGAAGAGAGCGGTGGGCAAGAGAGCGACGGTGGAGGAGGAGGAGGTGGAGGTGGAGGAGGAGGAGGAGGCAGGGGCAGCGATGGAGGTGGAGGGAGCGCAGGCAGAGGAGGGGGAGACAGGGGTCGTGCCGACCGTGAAGGAGGTACAGGGACAACACCCGCAGAAGCAGGGGGACGCGATGCCCCGGGGACAGCAGCCGGACCGGGGCCAGAGGAGGCACCCAGGAAATGGGTAAGGGGAAGGAAGGGGAGGGCAACAGGGAGCACAGGGGCTCTTGGGGGGGCAGGGGCAATGCTCGGGCGACCGGCATGGAGGCAGGGGACAGGGGTCCCCTGCGAGGGGGCCCAACCCACACCCAACCCTACACCCCCCACCTACTGTCCCCACAGACATGGAAAAGGGCCCAGGCGGACGAGCCCCCAGAGGACACCGGCCCTGCCCAGGCGGAGGTGGAGGCGGAGGAAGAGGCGGATGACCCGCTGTGGAGAAGACGGAGGAAGGCGTACCACCAGGGGGGCCAGTGGGGCCTCCAGGAGACCCGGGACTTCATCAGGATCTGGGGGACCCGGGAGTACCAGCTGGAGCTCGCCCTCAACCAGCGCAATGAGCATGTCTACCAGGACATAGTGCAGGATATGGAGGCGGTGGGGCACCAGCGCACAGCAGGACAGTGCCGCTCAAAGGCCAAGGAGCTGAAGAAGGGGTACAAGGCCATCCGGGACAACAATAGGCGGTCCGGACACGGGGCCTGGACTGCCCCCTTCTACGATGCCCTAGACCGCATCCTCCATATGAAGGGGTCCATAGTTGCCCCACGGCTCATGGGCAGCGCAGTAGTCCAGGGCAGGGAACGGGCTGAGGTACCCCCTCCCCTTGCCGCCCGCCTGGTAGACACGAGCTCTGGGACCCCAGACCCCCAGGAAGAGCACCCTGGGACCTCTGGCACCAGCAGGGCCCCCCAGCAGCAGCCCAGAGACAACCCACCCCCAAGCCGGACAAGCGGAGTCTGAGGCCGGCACCCTCATCACCCTCAGCCAGTGGTCCATGGGGGAGCACTCCCACACCGAGGGGCCAGCCTCCGAGGGATCCGAGACAGACATCGAGGGTAAGCGGCCGACCCGGAGAGGGGAGGGACCATGCCCAGGGGGGCAACGGCCAAGGGGGGTGGAGGGGGCAGGGGCCGCAACCCATCTGAGCCTCAGTCCCCACCGGCAAGGTGGGAGGGGGCCCACTACCAGGTCCCCCAGCCACGCATCCCAACACCCACAGCCCCCTCCCTCGCCTGCAGGACACGGAACACCCTGGGAACGGACCCAGGAGACTGAGCCGGCAGCTGCTGAGGAGCCCAGGCAGCAGGTGCAGGAACCAGGTGAGGCAGGTGGGGCGGTAGGGAGGGCACCCCGGGGTGCAGGGCGGGGGTCCTGGGGCAGTCGGAGGGGATGGGAGGGGCCAAGGTCAGGGGGTGGGGAGGGCCCGGGAGTCATGCCCAGGGGCCCGAGGAGCCCCTGCCCCATCCCAGGCAGTGGGAAGGGGCCGGGGACAGGATTGGACACACCGTCTCATACCAACAAGCCAACCCCAGCAGCCAGCGTCCCCAGGGCCTGTGGTCCCAGCGCAGCGCATGCGGGAGTACTGGGCGCGGGTCCGCAGGCGGAGGGAGGAACAGGCGCAGGAGATCGTCCAGAACGCGGCGGAACAGGGGAAGAGGATGATCGAGGCTGTGGCCCGCATGGAGGCGGCCATCGAGCGGTCCCTGGAGCGGGCCGAGACGAGGGACCAGAGGTTCCAGGCCGAGGTGCGCCTGGAGTGGAGACGGGAGCGCTGGGAACATAGCAGGCAGGTGGAGGCGCTCGGGAGGCTTGAGCAGGCCATCACCGGGATGGTGCAGGAACACACAGCCAAAATGGACAGGTCCCATGATATTGGGACCTCCCTGCTCCTGCACGCCGGCACCCTACCTGCCCAGCTCCCAATGCCGGGACCCTTGGCGGACCTGCCCCCTGCCCAGGTGCCCCAGCCACATCCACCTCCCGGTGCCTCTGCCAGTCCGCAGGGTGTAGCCTCCCAGGGGGCCACCCCGAGCCCTGGCCTCCCTCTCCCCCTCACTGCCTGCCCCCCTGCCAGACCAGGATGCACAGGACCATGCAGGGAACATGGACAGTGGGGGGAGGAGAGCTCACAGAGCTCCATGGGCCCCATTGGGCGCTCACAGGGATGACCAAGGAAGCGAGGGGGTTGGGGGGAAGGGGAGAAGGGGGAGGGCGATGTGATGGGGGCCACTGCCAGGGACAGGGCAACGCAGGGGTGGAAGGACAGGGTGAACATGTGCACTTGGGGTAAATAAAGGCTGCTTGCACTAGTATGGGTGCCGCTCCCATTTGTGGGGGACAGGGGTAGGGGCCCACCTGTGCAGGGGTATGGCCACGTAACCGTGGGGGTGCCCCAGGGGGGGAGTCCCTCACAACTAGGCCCCCTGGGCGATATGCCTCGCCAGGGCATCCCGGATCCGCTTTGCATAACGGTACTCCCTGGGGTTCTCGGTGTTCACTTACAGGGGGACGGGACCGGGGTGCTGGTGGGGCTCGGGGTAGTCCAGGGTTGCCCCCTCTGTCTCACAGATATTGTGGAGCATGCAGCAGGCACCGATCACCAGGGCTGAGGTCAAGACGGTGTAATCAAGGCACCCAGCTACACTCCTCCAGCACTGCTTGAGGGCCCCAAAGGCACGCTCCACCACGGTCCGGCTGGAACACAGGCGGGTATTGTATAGCTGCTCTGCAGGGGTCCTTGGTACAGAGTACACCTTCATCAACCAGCAGGTGAGGGGGTAAACTGGGTCCCCCAGAATACAGGGCGGCATCGGGACCCCCTCGATCCAGCTCATGCCCATGTCCGCCAAGTCCCCCCGGAACATGCGGTCATAGAAGGGTGAGATGGTCATGATCCTGGCGTCGTGACTGCGGGCTGAGTTGCCCGTGTAGATGTCGATGATCCAGCCCCAGTGATCCAGCACCCCCTGCAGCTGCAGGAAGTAATAACCGTGCCTGTTCACATACTCCAGGGCCTCCCCAGTGGCTGGGTGGAGTATCTCTATGTGGGTGCCGTCCACGGCTCCCATGCAGTTGGGGAAGCCTCCGGCCATGAACCCCACCATCACGGCCCCCTGGTCCACTAGCTGGATCGTTCTGTCCAGGAGCACACCCTCCACCGCCTCGCACACATCCCGGAGGATACAGGTGACAGTGCTGAGCCCCACCCCGAAGTGCTGGGACATGGACCGGCAGGAGTCGGGCGTAGTGAGGGCCCAGACCCCTATTTACACCCGCTGGACCATGGGGATGGGGTCCCGCATGGAGGTGTGCTGCCGCTCCAGCCAGGGTGTGAGGAGCTCCGCTGGTGGAGCAGGGTGCTCTTGGTCATCCTAAAGTGGGCTCTCCAGTCTGGCTCTTCCCAGTGGGCCAGCGCCCTAGCCCACCACGTCTGTGGGCGCTCTGTGACCCATAAGCATCTGGCTATGGGCATGGCAAGCAGGGCTGCCCGGCGCATGGTCTCCCTTGCCCAGAGGAGGTGCCTGGCAGTCCCTCAGAGCACTGTGGGCCAGGTGTGGCTCCGGCTCACAGCCTGCCAATCTGCCCCAGAGATTCTCTGCACCCTGAGCTGAGCACGGGCTCTCCTGCGCCCGGGGCCCGGAGGCCCCTTGCAGCTATACGGGCCAGGCAAACCCACAGCTGGATGGCCAGTTGCACCTCCATGGTCAGGAGATGCAGCTGCTTGGTGTGGTCGTGGAACCACTCGGCTGCGAGCGTGAGGTACATCCAATAGGCAGCTGCCCTGTCCTGCTCCATGGTGATGGGGCCCAAGGGGGGGACGGTAATAGTTATACAGGGTCTCTGATGGCAGGGCTGTCTGGGGGGCGGGCCCCTAGGCGCACATGGGCTCCCCCCCAAGGGGGGGCCAGGGTATGCGTGCATGCCATTGGGTGCACTGGCAGGCAGTGCACCTGGCCTCGCCCCTGCACGGACGCGCGGGTCTGTGCACTCCCTGGACAGCTGCATTCCATCAGTCATCTCCACCACCACCCCGCCCCCCCGCCCTCTCTTTGTTACAGTATGGCCTTGGAGGTGCGATTAGCCGGACAGTGTGAGAGCTATTGTGTTCTGCACCTGTGCCAGGTCTGCACCCCATGCCTCGCTCTGTTGTGCTACAATGTTGTGGTCTGCGGCCACTTTCCCTGGCCTTGGGAACCCTCAGAGGCCCTCCTGGCCCTGGAGGGTGTGTGTGTGCCCCCCATCCTTTGTGTTATTCTCCCTGTCATGCCGGACCATTGCTGGTTGCCCGTCCACCAGGCTCCCGCTCCCCGGCCCCCATGGGGCCCCCCATATCTGGACCTTCCATGAGACCATGTCTCTTTGCGATCTGTGGCATACCCCAGTCATGCAGCTGCTCCTGGGCACCCCGGGCAGCCGTGCGGGTGCCTTTGAGAGTTTGACCTCCGGACTTCGCTACTTCGGCTATGAGGCGAGCGCTCGTGATTGCCATCTGCAACGGAGACCCTGGGGCTGGTTCGCTACCCTGAGGGGCGCATCCCGGACAAGCGGTGTTCACATGTGCCCTGGTCCGGGACTGAGACCATGTCTGCGCTGGTTGTGTGCAGGCTGAGAGCCTACATGGTGTGCCTTGCTGAGGGTGGCCCTGCCTTGGCCGTGTCCTACTTTGCCTGTGTTCACAGGGCGCGTGGGGACCAGCGCACCCGTGGGGCAGTGTACCACCGGCTGCTGGAGCTGGGACATCTTCCTTGGCCCCCTTCTGCTGCCTGCTGTGTGTCGGAGCCTTCCACGGTGGAGATGTCGGCCCTGTTGGGGGTGTGGTCCCATGTGGACGTCCAGCTGGGTCTCTCCATGCATGATCCCTTTGAGGCCTACTACCTGATCACCCACCACATGTCCATGCTGGGGTACCACCGGGGCTTAATCCATTGGCCCCACCTGGTTCACCGGGCAGG
Organism: Sphenodon punctatus; assembly: GCA_003113815.1. Classification (NCBI taxonomy): domain Eukaryota; kingdom Metazoa; phylum Chordata; class Lepidosauria; order Sphenodontia; family Sphenodontidae; genus Sphenodon; species Sphenodon punctatus. The sequence continues at coordinate 291,479 of QEPC01014502.1, read as the reverse complement.
GCACCTGGGCCCTGGGCCCACAGTGGCCTCCAGCGGCAGCCTGTGACTCCCTGTGCTCCTCCTGGCCCCCCCGGTGTTCTTCCCCCATGTGGGCTCCCGCCGCAGTCCAGGGGGGTGGTCCCCGCTGACTGCTCCCGCCCTGATGTCTCTGCCATGCTGTGGTGCAGCCTGCTTTGTGGGGTGCTGCTGCCCCTGCCTGTGGCCCAGGGCCCCCTCCGGGCCCCACCCCCCGGTCTGACTGCACACCCTGGGCTTCCCTCCATGGTTGCCCTCCCTGGTGCCTGGGTGTGGCGCTCTGTGTGGCCTCTCTGACCCACCTGTGTCCAGCTACCCGTCCCTGCCCACCAGCGCTACCACCTGCTGCATGCCCCCCCTCCTTGGGTGATTGTGTGACCTGGGGGTTCAGGGGCCCCTGGACTAACCCTCTGTGCTTCCTCTGGGGGGGGCTGTCCTTGGACCTGCAGCACAGCTCCGCCTGTGCTGGCTGCCCTCCTCTGCCCCTCTGTGACTGTGGGGTCTCCGTGTTCCTCCTGGACCGTCTCTGCCCAGCTCGCTGTGCATTGCAGGCCCCCATTGTGCCTTGTTCCCAGGGTCCTGGGCTCCCCCCTTTCCAAGACTGCCTGTGTTGCTGAGGGGGCACCCATGCGGACTGTGCAGCTGTGGAGGGTGGGGGTTGCTGCTGCCTGTGGCCTGACCTGCCCCTTTGTGGTTCCCCCCCTCTTCCGTGCCCCCCCTGCTCCCGTTGTGCCTTGTGTGTTTTCCAGGCACCCATATCCCCCTTCCCTTCCATTCCCTTGTGTGTGTGCAGGTGTGTGTGTGTGTGTGCCCGGGCGTGTGGTCATGCTGCGTGTGCCGCTGTGCCTCCACTGTCTGTGTGCCTGCTGTGTGTGGTACCTGTTGGCCTCTTCTCCCCCTCTTCCCCCCTCCCTTCCCGTTTCCCTTGTGTGGGCATTCCTTTGTGTGCCTTTTGGCTTTGTTTGCCCTCAGGTGGCCATGTCTGTATCCAGTCCCTGCCCGGTGTCTTCTGGGAGTTTTGACCACGGCTGGGGATCGGCATCACGTCTGTTTCGCTGCCCCGATCTGTGATGTGTCGGCCCAATTCCCGGCCGTGGTCCCAGTCCTGTCATGTCTGTTTGGGCCTTTTATTCGCCCCGGGGGGTGGTTGCTTTGTTCACCCCCACCGGGAATCGACTGTGGTGAACCGTCTGGCTGTAACGTTTGAAATCACCCTAGGTCTTCAGTTTTCCTTGGGAAGCACCAAGGACTGGTGCATTCAATCTTGATTTTCTGAGTTCTGAATTTCCGAGGAAGGGCCCAGGAACTTTGGAACTCAGAAAACCTGAGCTGAGTGCACATAATGGGGCCAGAGGGCAGGTAAGCAGGGCCGAAGGCCAGCGCTAGGCCCCTGCCCCCCCTTCCATGGCTCTTGCTGGCCGGGGAGGGAGTAGGCCAGCAAGGACCAGGAAAGGGGGGGGTAGGGGTCTAGTGGGTAGCCTAGCGGGGGGGTCACAGGTGAGTTTCTTAGGGGTGCGGGCCTAGCAGGGGGAGTCATGGGGGGGCAGGTTACTTACCTTCTGAAGCAGTCCTGCCTGATGTGTGGCCTCTCCCATTGTAAGTTCAAAAGTTAAAAAAAACCCAGCAAATAACTGAGCATGCTCAGCCCTTTTCAAAGATGGCATTGGCAGCATCAGCATGGCCTTCCCCTGGTGCCTGGAAACTCTGGGTCAAAACCAGAATGGCAACCTTACTCACAGGCCAAAATCAGCCAAGTTGGATAGAAGGGCAGAGGCCCAAAAGTAAGTCAGGGCCCAAAATTTCATAATAATAGGTGGACCTGGAGGGGAGATGCGGTCTCTTCTTGTAAATCAAAACTCCCACTGTCTTACACTGAGCTTTGTAGGGATGGGCGAACGCGTTTCGGAAGTTCGGAGGTTGGCCCGAACTCGGCCCATTTGGACGACTGAACCTGAACCTGACAGCACCCACCAAACCGAACCTGATTCCGAATTCCAAAATGACCGAACAATTTGGTCAGTTCAGATCGAATTCAGATGAGTTTGGGTGACAAAAACGTGTCACTGGAAGGCAAAACGTGACAGGGAGGTGGAGTCATCTGAGGAGCACACTTCCAGGCACCAGGGATGGAGAAGCTTGGAGTAGTAGCCAGCCTGCCCAATCACCATCCCTTTTCGCCTCAGACCACTGGCTTCGCAGTTTGCAATTGGCCACGGGCTAGGCTGCACGGAGCCAATGGAGCTTGCAGTGAGGCAGGCACAGCAAGAAGCAAAACTGATTGCCTCCCCTCTTCCCAACACTTTCTGAGCTAGTCACTGTTCCTGAACAACAGGCATTTCAGAAGGCTGCCTCTCTCCCAGCAGTTTTTGTTCCTTCCTATTCCTAATCCATTGCTATCCTCCTCCTATTTCACCCATCCAACCCATTTACCTCCATATTATCATTTATTTAGATTATATTAGATAGATTTAGGTTGGATTTTTTGTTTTTACCCCTCCCTGTGTTCCCTGTGTTCAATCTTCCTTCCTCCCTCCCCCCTCCATTGAATCCTTTCCCTCTCCCTCTTATTCCATCCCTGATTCCCTTCCCCTGTTTTAAGTTTTGGATTTATTTAGAGTAGGATTATTATTAGATTGATTTTCATTTCAGTTTTGTACCCCTCCCTGTGTTCTTTGTGTTTCCCCCTGTGTAATATTGTATATATAGATAGATAGTTATTAGATAGATAGTTACTAGATAGATATACATAGTAGTTAGCTTAGTTATAGAGATAGATAGAGATACAGTGTGTTTGTAGGACAAGGCCTTTGTAGTTAATTATTAGGATATTCCATTTAGATAAATAGGTTTTAGCAAGCAACTGGGAAACTTATCCCTAACCTCCCCTATCCATTCGATCAGGCTAGACCAAGACCGAGAATCATAATATCTGGAATTCATGGGAGGAATATAAACTGTCAAAAATAAAACTAACCTAGCCTGGGTTCCGACAATAAGTCCTATAGCATGGGGAAAATGTTTAATGACCTCTACCATGGGAGCCTGAAACCCGGGACCTGCCAAAATCGCCAAGCCACCACTAGGTCAACCCCCATGTCTGGAGGGAACTGCCGGGAGAGAAAAAGATTTAAATCCAGACATCTCGGGGGCAGCTCCAAGGGTTGAAGAACCCAGGTTTCCTGAATAAAGAGCAGATGAAAATTGCCTATAACATTGAGGAAATCTGAATCCCTGACCCAACCCAACCACCCCGCGACATTCCATGAACAAACCCTAAGTACGCCCGTAGACAAAGAGCAGATATTTCATGATGAACCACTGCCAAAAGAAGGTTCCAATTTAGTCATATTGGCTAAAGGAACAGGTAAATCTAAGATGGAAGCCGGACTACCGGCACAAGGCACCGATGGAGGCTTTGAGCTATAGAACTCTATCAGGCCCAAAAAGGGGTCGGTCAAATGGTGTTCCTTGGAAGGAGAAACTTGCCAGAACTAAAATGGCGACCTCAGCATCCTGGGCCACTCCAAGTAGAGGTGGCAGGCCCTGTACACTAGAGGTGGCAGCATGTGAAAGATTCCTAGGCAGAGGGAAGGGAGGAGAAGGTTCTACTTCCATAGCCAATTGTTCTAATCTAACATTAATAGGGACCCTTGAGCAACTCTTCCTTGACGTGGAGGGGGAGCAAGTAATTTACGAGGCAGATGCCACTCTCAAAATGGCTCGGGGTTTGGGTTTGGGCACCTGCGACTTTAGACCCGTCTTCAATCCCTGATTTTCAGGTATCAAAGGGAGAAGAGCTAGATCCTTATAAACTTCCCCTATCTTAATTCCCCAGGAAAGAAAAAGATCCGATTGCTCCAAGATCCATGCCGCTAGATTAGGAACACTAAAGTACACAATTACCCATTGAAGAAACCTAGATGCTGGAAGCACTTGGAAATGGCTAATATGCCAAGATGGAATATGCTGAGACAAAATAAATGACAAATGCTGGAGTATATTCTACTTAGTGATCCACCCCGGGAACACTCCATTATTTAGGGGATGTATTTTAAAGGGAACTGCACCCTGTAGAAGCTGTAACCTAGCAACTGGCTTGCATGGGACACCATCGGCCCTATCAACAGGGGGGCCTAATCCCCCCAGAGACGGATTGAGGTTAGACCTAAAAAAATCCCTGGCTACCTCCCCCACCCTGCCCACCCTGAGGTCCTCAATGTAATTGGTCACATTACTTAATTGGGATTTCTGAGTTTGTAAGAGCGCCGTAATTTCTTCCAGCTGAGCCAGAAGTTTTTTTACTAAATTCCCAATAAGAAAACATTGATCCCTCAAAAGATCATATGCAGATGATCTTGTATGGTAGGAGAAAGATAAATCATCAGAAGACCCCTTGGTCCGAGAAGGTTTTAAGGAGCATGGGTCCAGGGAAACCTTCGCAGAGAATGGCAAAAGAGAAGGAGATCCAGCCTGGGACGACAAACTGGCACTCAGGCTCTGGTTATCAGTTGCGTAGGGCATGGGATACTGCCTGAAGGGCCAGGTTTAGGTTGTATAAAGGAGTACAGTCTCTGCTGCTTGGATTTTGAAGATTCCGAGGGGAGAGTGTTAATGTGCCGCCTTCTTTTCCTGGTCATAGTCGTAAACAAAGTTACAGTCACCTCAAGGTAAAGGCTCAATATAAGAAAATTCAAATAAACAAACCTTACCTAAGTGATGAAAGCTCAAACTCCCATCAAGGAATATCAGTGACCAGAAGACAAAAATAGTGGGCAGTGAAAGAAAGCCACACGGTCAGCCTGTGGCCAGCGCCTAAGGCCGCATGCACAAGGGCTGAAGTAAAGGTGCTGAACATCAACCTCCCGGATGCTGTTGGTGGAGGGTTCCCTCTGAGCCAGGCAGGTGTCACTAATTAGGGTTATCGGCTCCCGTTCAGAACAACACCGGGGATGTCTTGGCTTTCACTCTCGCTAACTTCCCACCCCCAGTCCACACTCCAACAAGCAGGGAGGCTTGGTATACAGGGACTCCAGGCTAACACTACTCCCGGGCTCCCGAAACACCCATCTGCCAGGGAGGGGGACCGAGCTCATCTACCTTCTTCGGCGCCACCTTGAAGGATGAAACTGAAATAGAGATACCGAACGTCAACCTCGCCAGATGCCATGGGTGGAGGGTTTCCTCTGAGTCAGGCAGGTGTCACTAATTAGTGCTATCAGTTCCCGTTCAGAACAACACCGGGGATGTTTTGGCTTTCACTCTCGCTAACTTCCCGCCCCCAGTCCACACTCCAACAAGCAGAGAGGCTTGGTATACAGGGACTCCAGGCTAGCACTACTCCTGGGCTCCCAAAACACCCATCTGCCGGGAAGGGGGGACCCAACTCATCTGCCTTCTTTGGCGCTGCCTTGAAGCAGGAGACTGAAATAGAGGCATCGAACGTCAACCTCACCGAATGTCATGGGTGGAGGGTTCCCTCTGAGCTAGGCAGGTGTCACTAATTAGGGCTATCAGCTCCCGTTCAGAACAACACCGGGGATGTCTTGGCTTTCACTCTCGCTAATTTACCGCCCCCAGTCCACACTCCAACAAGCAGAGAGACTTGGTATACAGGGACTCCAGGCTAGCACTACTCCTGGGCTCCCGAAACACCCATCTGCTGGGGAGGGGGGACCCAACTCATCTGTCTTCTTCCTGAGGGGTGTTGATTATTGAGGTTTTGGTGGAATGCCAATAGGGAGCCCTTCAGTCCATATGATGAAGATGTCATCTATGTATCTTAGGTACCGGATGGGTTTGCTTGTGCATTTTTCTAGGTAGTTCTCTTCTAGGTGGCCCATGAACAGGTTAGCATATTGGGGAGCCATGCTGGTGCCCATTGCTGTTCCCATAGTTTGTACATAATGCTTGTTTTGAAATGTGAAGTTGTTGTGTGTGAGGATGAAGTTTATGAGTTTTTCAAAGTGCTTGGGATGAGTGTCAGTGTGTTTCTTGTAGTCCTGGAGGTATTTGAGGCATGCTGCAACTCCGTCATTGTGGGGGATGTTGGTGTAGAGTGAGATAACATTCATGGTAGCCAGGATAGTATTCTCTGGGAGGTTGTTTATGTTGCACAGTTTGCAGAGGAGGTCTGTGGTGTCCTGGATGAAGCTGGGTCTTTGCATGACCAGTGGTTTTAGGATATTTTCTATGTACTTTGATATCCCTTCAGTGAGTGTGCCGTGCCCCGATACGATGGGTCTTCCTGGGTTCCCTTCCTTAAGTATTTTGGGAAGTGTGTAGAATGTTCCTGGGTTTGGGTTAGGGGGAATGAGGTTAGACAGTTTCTCCTGTAGATTGCAGGTGAGAGTTTTGATGGTGTCTTTCAGTTCTGAAGTGAATTGTGATGTGGGATCTGTTGAGAGTTCTTGGTAGTAGTCGTGGTTTGAGAGCTGTTTGTTTGCTTCAGATATGTAGTCATCTTGGTTGAGGATAACTATGGAGCCCCCTTTGTCAGCCGGCTTGATTACTATGTTGTGGTTGGAGTTAAGGGATTGGATCGCATTTCTTTCCGCCCTGGACAGGTTGTGTTGAGGGTGGTGTTTGTTCAGGATTTGACAGTCCATTCTTTTCCTGAAGTAGTCGATATAGTGGTCCAGTGTAGGGTTGCATCCGGCTTGGGGTGTGAAGTCAGAGGTGTGTTTTCTCTTGTTCTGGAGTTGGGATGGATTGTTTGGGGTCCTATCCTTTTTGTGGAAGTATTCTATAAGGCAGAGGCGGTGGAAGAATTCTTCCAGTTTGCCACATATTAGTATGTCATCCGGTTTCTTTGTTGGGCAGAAATTGAGTCTTTTGAAGAGTACTGATAGTTCGGCTTTGGTTAGTGACTGTCTGGACAGATTTATCACATTGTGGGGTTTGGTGGTGGTGTCTTGTGTCCTGTGCAGGTGTTTTAGTTTGTTCATTTTTTTGTTTTTGAGATGGATGGTTGTGGTCAATTTTGTATTGTAGTTCTCTTGGATTTGTTGTAGGATATCCAGATGGGATTTGTTGTATTTCTCTTTCAAAGTGTTAGTATATGAGAGGATTTCTTGTTTTAGTAGGTTTCTTCTAGAGTATGTTAAGTGTATTCCGTGGTTTCTCAGTTTCTCAGCAGTCCTTCTGCAGAGTTTTTCTGCGTATGTCGAGTTGTATGTGGTGGTTAGAGGATTGTATATATTCAGTCCATTCGGGATGATGATGTCTTTTTTGCATTTGCTCAAGAAATAGATGTTGCTGTTCAGTTTGGCTTCCTGTTTCTTCAGGTTATGAAGTTTCCATTTTAAGCGACGAAGTTCAATATAATCCATAGTCACAGAGAGAGTGTGTTTGCTGTGTTGGTCCCAAAAATAGGTCGTAGAGACAAAGTAGTGTAGAGATATCTTTTATTGGACCAACTTAGGTTGGTGGAGGTTTGCAAGCTCCACCAGAGTGCATTCAGAGTGCATTAAGTCTGCGTCTACAGAACTTCATTCTGTACAACAAGTTGTATAATGTTGTCTACACTCACATTCTTAAGTTCATTGTATGAGCTGCATACAATTTGTATCCATGTAAATAACAGACTTAATGCACTCTTTAAAAATTGTTCCTTGACAAATTATGATAATAAATTAAAGTTTAATAATGGAAAAATGTGAAAGTTTAGTTATTGATAAAAATCAATTAAAGTATGTATGATAAGGAATTAAGTACATATATTACATGTATGTTGATGAGGATAAAATATTAAATATTGCTTAAATTCTGCGCTGGGGCGGGGGTTGGGGGGCAGGTCNCGGGGGTTGGGGGGGCAGGTTGGGGCTAGGGGCAGGGGTTGGCGGGGGCAGGTCGGGGCTTGGGATGTTGCGAGGGGCAGGTTGGGGCAAGGGGCAGGGGTTGGGGGGGAGGTTGGGGAGACTGTGGGGGGTAGCAAGCTAGCTCACACACCGGGGGGCAAGACAGTAGGGGTGGCCACACCACCGCCAGGGGGCCTGGAAACAGCAGCAGCAACCAAAGGAGCTCGCAGGGGGACGCCCACGCAGCCGCTTCCCCAGCTCTCCGACAGGAGAGAGGAGCTCATCTGCGCATGTGCAAGTCTGCAGAACCAGTTTTTTATTCAATAACAACTTGGTTTTGGCTGCACCAATTACTACCATATTTTAGAAGCGCTTGTTATTGATCTCATGCTGCAATCCTGTGAAGTTTGGGGGCTCAACTGATCCAGGTGGAGGAGATATTGATGATTCAGAATCGTGAGGACGCTGTGCATTTTGACCACAACCAATTAATATTTAAACAGTCATAACATTTTATTTTCATGCTGGATCTTCTTCAAACTTTGTGCATATGATGGTCCTCACAACTTATAGCCAAGGATAAATTTTCAGCAATGTAGCTCACGCAGGTTCCTCAAAATCAGAGCTTTAGCAGTCCCCTGTTTAGAATGGAGAGTGGTTGTGCATTTAAGTTTCAGGCAGCTACTGCTGCCTGAAAATCAGACTACCAGAATAAGTGAACATAATGTTAAGAAGAGAAGAACAGCAGAACCTTTAGTTAATCATTTTGTTTCCAAAGGACATGATGCAACAGAATTCAAATTTTGGGCTTTAGAAAGGGTTGGTTGACAAAACCAACCCTTTCTAAGGGTGAGAGAATGGGAACAGATGCTGCTAAGGAAAGAAACAGTGTATTTTCAGGCTGAATTCTGTTGAACCCATTGGTTTTAATGAAGATCTTGATTTCAGCTGTTTTCCCTAATGCTGTTGAGTGATTTGTCAGTGTTTTAGAGGCCTTTCTTGTTCAGATATAAGATAGTGTTCTTGCTGGTTTTCAGGTTGATTCTGCAGCTTGGCATTGTCTGGTAAAATGATCAGAGCGAGAGTAGCTTTTCTCCACAGATAGACAAGTAAAGTTTTTTTATTTAGCAGTTGTTCAGTGAGTATTTGTGAGTTTGAGATAGCAAGCTGGTTGTGTTATAGTGAGTCAGTGTTAGTATATTTTGTTGGTTGGGAGTCTGTGATTAGCATGGTTTTTTGCCTGTTGAATGTATTTTAGAGTGAAATAGTGCTTAGAGATTGAGAGCTTGTTTCTATGATAGAGAGGTTAGTTTAATCTTTTGCTTAATAGTTGCCTGTGAGTGGATGCAGAGACAGCTTCAGCCAGTAAGTTGGCTTGTGTAATAGCCTAGTTAGTAGTTTGTGATAGTTGATTTTGTTGGCCTGTTGTTTTCATGACATCTGGTATGGAGTAATATCCCTTTTGCTCTACTCTATTCCAGATTTTGATATTTTGAGCACTTCCCATAACATATTGGAAGGTTCAACAGCTGTATGGTTTGTTGATTTATGAATTTAAGGCCTTTGAGACCATACATTAGTACAGGTAGGCCAGCATTTATCTCCCTCCTCCCCCCCCCCAGCTATTATTGCCATTTATTCATTTTCCACAGCACTATACCCTCCTATGGGAGGGGTATTGTTTTCCCCCTGGTGATAGGGAGGGTATGGGGGTGTCGGGGAGGAGGGGGTCTCCCTTGCCTGCCAGGCGGGATAGCCACCAGGGGAGGTCAGGCCGGGGGGTGGGGGGGGGTCAGCAGCCATTGGGGTTGTGTTGGGCTGGGCGAGAATTATGGTTCTTCCTGGAGGTTGATTAGAACTGTGAGACAAGATAGGTAACTGGTACCTGTCCCTCTCACTGGCCCCCAGGCAGGCAGCCAAGTGGCCAATGAGCGGAGGGCCCCTGGCCTGGGTCTGATGCTGTTAAACATGAAGTCCATTGTAAATAAGTCAACAACAGTCGAGGAACTAATCCGGGACAAGTCAGCCAACTTCATGTGCATTACAGAGACCTCGCTGGACACTGAGTCAAGGCCTATTTTGGCTGACCTTGTTCCAACTGGGTACTCTGGTCAGCATCAGTCATGGCCAGAGGAACAGGGGGCAGTGTAGCCATTGTTTTTAAAGATACTTGGACTGTGAGGAGGTATCCTGTGCAGACTATGGTAGGCATAGCGGGCCTCCATATGGTGCTTGATTTGGCTGGAGACAGATTAGGGCTGTTTCTGATATACCATGCACCTATCTGTCTGGCAGCATCTCTACACGCTCTTGCCAAGCTGGTGTCGGAGGTGGTCTTGAGGTCCCCGAGGACGTTGATCCTGGGGGACTTCAACATCCACGCTGATACTCGCCTTGTGGGGGAAGAGCATGAGTTCATGGCTGCCATGGCAACCATGGGACTGTCTCAGGTGGTAAATGGACCAACACATGATAGGGGGCACACCCTTGACCTGATATTCTGCACAGGTCTTGAGGCGGGGGATTCACTAGTGAGGCTGTGCCCTTGTCATGGATGGATCATTACCTTCTCCAGGTCAGTCTCCTGATGTACGTGCCCTCAGAAAGGTGCAGAACCAGTTCGGTTGGTTCACCCCCAGAGTCTTATGGAACCAGAAAGGTTCTGGAATGCTCTTGGGGAGTTACCCTCCAATCTTGATGACCATTTGCTCGATGATCTCGTGGCTCTTTGGAATACCTTGCTGTCTGAGGCTACCGACTTAACATCTCCTAGGCATCTGCTCCCTGAACACTGACAACACAGGTCCCCCTGGTTTACGGAGGACCTTCAGTGGATGAAGTGGGAAGGACAGCAGTTGGAGCGATGGTGGTGCTGTTCTTGTAATGAAGCTGATCAATTGCAGCATAGAGTTAGTTTACGAGCTTATGCTGTGCCTGTTCAGGCAGCAAAGAAGAGGTTCTCTGCTGCTCTCATAGCATCCTCAAAGTTGAGTCCAGTGGAGCTTTTCTGGGTGGTGAGGAGGCTGGTCAGTCCAGCCTCCCTCTGCCTGGAACTGGAATCTTCCAGTGCTCGCTGTGACGTGTTTGTTGACTTTTTTGTGGATAAAATTGCCTGGATTCACCATGACTTCGATATCGTGCTTATTGCAGTGTGAGAACCAGAGGTAATGGAAGCCCTGCCTTGTCCCATTTTGTGGGATCAGTTCCAGTGGGTGTTGCTCTACTGATGCAGGGGGATGTCCTTTAGGCTATTAGAGACACTTGTTGTGAACTTGACCCATGCCTGTCCTAGCTGGTCAAGGCCAGCCGGGAGATGCTGGGGCAGTTGCTGGCTTGGATAGTCAATGCCTCCCTTAGGGAGGGCAGAATGTCGGGCTACCTCAAGAAGACGGTGGTGCGACATCTGCTCAAGAAACCACCTTTGGACGTTGACTCCTTGGCCAGCTATCATCCAGTCTCTAACCTTCCCTTTTTAGGAAAGGTTATTGAATGGGTAGTGGCTCAGCAGCTTCAGGGGCACATAGACTGCATCAGTTTTCTGGATCCCTTGCAGTCTGGCTTTCAGCCTGCATTTGGCATTGAGACTGCACTTCTGTCCTTGGTTGACGACCTCTACTGTGAGTTGGACCAGTGTTGATTGACCCTGTTGATCCTGTTAGAACTCTTGGCTACATATGATACTGTTAACCATGAAATGTTGGTGGCTCGCTTGCAGGACCGAGCTGGGGTGGGTGGAACTGTTCTTGAATGGTTCCATTCCTTCCTGGCTAGGAGAACTCAATGTGTGGTCCTGGGTGATTGTTCATCATCTCCCCGGGACCTCACTTGTGGAGTCCCATAAGGTTCTATTTTGTCCCCCCTCCTGTTCAATGTGTACATACAGCCTTTTGACGAAGTTGTCAGAGAGTATGGTGTGTGGTGTCATCAGTACGCTGATGTCACCCAACTCTACCTCTCTTTTTCAACTGACCCAGGCCCAGCAGTCTTGGTGCTTACCCAGTGTCTGGCGGCTGTGGAGGACTGGATGAGGGTGAGTCATCTAAAACTCAATTCCGACAAGACAGAGGTGATGCTGGTGGGCGGGTCTAAGGGAGTGGTGGCACCTGTAATTGATGGAGTCCTCCCTCCATTGATCCCCCAGGTTTGGAGTCTGGGGGTTGTCCTTGACTCACAGCTCCGCCTTGATGTCCAGGTAGTGGCTGTGGTGAGGGGCATATTTCACCAATTATATTGGCGACTACGATACTACGGTTTCAGCCATATGTCTCAGACTCCGACCTAGCCACCATCATCCATGCATTCATCACCTCAAGACTGGACTACTGCAACACGCTTTAAGTGGGACTACCCTTGGTGATGGTTTGGAGAAAGCAAATAGTGCAGAATGCAGTGACCCACCTCCTTGGGGGGCAGGCCACCATGAGCACATTACACCAGTGCTCTGCTTTCTGCACTGGCTGCCTATAGTCTTCTGGGCCCAATTCAAGGTGTTTTATATATTTTGTTTTTATTATATTTATATTGTATTTTTACATTTTAAAATATTTGTTAGCCCCCTGAGCATCTTTGATAGGCGGGGCAGGGTATAAATTTGAAAAATAACTAACTAAATAAATAAATTCCCCTGGCTTTCTGATTTGTCTATTTATATTCTTTGAAACTGGATATTTATAAAGGTAGGCTTTTGTTCTTGTACAACATAATATAAAGCTTTTTTCAACATTTTTAATAAATTTTATTTTATATTTTGTATTATTATTTTTACATATTTCATGTTTTCATATGACCCTGAAGAAGGACTGTTCATTCAAAATGCGCAGGGCTAAGTTATGTGTTATACTTTATGTACATATTGATATTGTTTGTGTTTTACATTGCATTTCCCCATATTTTTATTGATGATTTATAATTGGTTACTATATATTGTGTATTAAATAGTTTTGTGGTAACTACTTGGGGTTTTTTAGTACAATATTCTGACTGGCCCAAGGTCACCCAGTAAGTCTGTCCAAGTACTGCCATTACATCACACTGAGCCCTGGCCAGAGCACCTTGATAGTGCAGAGGCACTAGTTAGGATGGCCATTTGTCTGGTATTATCCCGGCCAGTCCTCTGTTTGAGACAACGTGGACTGTCTGGGATGGAATGGGAACCAGACCACTGTGTTGTCCGGAATTCTTTCCCCCTCCATTATAATTCTAAATAATAGAATTACTATGATTAAAGTAGGAATAACTGTACTAGTCACCATAGTGTGGAAGACTGGGACCAGATCGCCTAGGCTGCACCTGCTCAGTCCACTGTCCATTTTACGGTTCCAGGGGGGTGGGGGACCAAGTGGAGAGAGCCCCAACAGGGGTGCATGCACCCCACAATAGGTTCCAGGGGTCTGTGGGGGACCAAGGGAGAAGAGCGCCCCAAGTGGGGATCAGGTTACAGGAGGGAGAGGGATGGGAAAGAACCAACAAGGGGAGAAAGCCCCAAGGGGATAGGGGGATAGTGAACAAACCTTGCCCTCAGACTCGAGGGGAGCCATTTGAGTCCTCAGTCCTCCCCACTGGGACCCTCATTGGCATTGCTGGTTGCTTGCTCCCTCGGCTCACTTGTTCCACATCTGGGAGTCCCTGCCTGGCCAGGCAGCACACAGGACAGGAGGACAGCTCACTGCTTGCTCAGCTGTTGCTAGCTGCTGCCTCTGTCTGGACCAGAGACACAGTGGACATTGCCTTTCTCACCACCCTGCTCACTGCCAGCGCCTGCCTCTCAGTTAACTCACACTGACTGACAAGCTTCGCCGGCACAGCCGCAATTCACTCCACACGCTGTGTGTCAAAAATGCCCACCCACTGCTGTGCTCTGCTAATCACTTCCTCCTTCTCCCCCCCCCGCCCCCATTGTACAGGCACACTCAGGCTGTTCCAGAGGTGTAGGCAGGCCACCATGCATCAGTACAGTCTGACTCTGCGGAGGGGCAGAAGGGCAGGGGCAAAAAAATCCAGACAACACAGTGGTCCAGTTCCCATCCCATCCCAGACAGTCCAAGATGTCTCAAATAGAGAACTAGCTGGGATAATACCACACCAGACAAATGGCCACCCTAGATGGTGCCTCTGCACTAAGGTGCTCTAGCCAGGGCCCACAGCTAGTAATGATGGCTTTACACCACTCTGGTCAGGCCACTCCCCGACCCTCAGCCTTGCTCCATACCCCCAGCTTCCTGGTTAACTGCCAACCAGACAGCAGCCACAGAAAGCTGGGCATATCATCAGTCAGTTCTTTACTACCTGTTTCCCTTGGGATGTGCTTTGCATCAGACTGGCTTTTGGACTTGTGCTCTATTACCTGACCTGGTTTGTTTTGTCCCCTTGGATTGGTTTATCTTTGCTTGGACTCTGTTTGGGGCCTGTTCTGACTTGTTTCTGGATGTGGTCTGTTGGTCTGTTTGATCTGTTTGCTGCCAGTCCTTCTGAATTCCTGTTTGCTGTTTGGTTTTGCCTGCCTGATTCATTGCCCACCTCATGTCTGTTTTGTTCTCCATCCCTTGGGGTTCACGTGTTAGCCCTGAGTCTGCCTTGAACCCTGAGTCCCCTGGACCCTGTGGACCTGATCCTGCATGACACACCCCAGCACAGATCCTGCACTAAAACTCCATTCCCCAGCCTAATCCCGTGACACCCACCCGCTTGCTGTGCCTACCTTCCCCAGGGGATGCCTCTGTATCCCAGGCCTCCTCAGGTTGCTCCCTCTCAGTGTCTTGGCCACCTCTGAGCACAGGGATGAATGGAAGCTATGTTGGTGACTAGCAGTACCTGACCACTGCATCCTATGGCTGGGTCCCCTATCCCCCATGTCCCTCCAGTGCATTCACTTACCCGCCCCTTTCGGGTTTTATATATTATAAAATGGTTTGTATATATAAAATGTATATATATAATGTATATAGATGGTTTGTAGCTTGCCCTGCCCTCAGTCCTGGGGCTAGGGTGGGATAAAATTTTGAATAAATATTTTTGAAGTGATAATTATATTTATAGTATAACAATTACTATGTTATTCATATAGTCCTTTATGCAGAGATCTAGAACAGAATTTATGATATATTATAATATATATTACAAAGTATTGTGTTGTCAGGGCTCGCGCCCTCCGTCGCAGCTGCCGGCCCCTTTGGGGGCCGGACCATGGCCAACACACGAGGCACAGCAGCAGGGGAGCGTTCAGGGGCATGGCCCCACTTGCGGGGGTGGAACCGGTGACGCCAACACCACAAACAGCTGGGAATGTAGGGGAAGGGTAAGTGAATGGGGGGGGGGGACTGAAATTGATGGAAAACCTCCATAAATATTATTACAGTTCCTTAAAAGAAAACTGTGTGTAACACTAAGTGCATGAATCTAATGCAACCATCTATATACAAAAAATGTTATTTATTTGCCAGCTTATCAAAACTTCAATTATATACAAAAGAACATGTTAAAATACAATGGATGACTATCCAGAGGTGTTCTTGCCAAGGCAACGTTCATTACAATATCCTCTCAATATGGACTGCACTGCATCAACCTTCAGCTGACTCCCAGCCAAGGTGTATCACACTTCCAAGGTGTATCACACTTCCACTTCCAACGAGGTTCTGTGCCAAGGCAGTCTTGTTTGCAGCTTCCTCCCAATGTTGATGTACGCTGCATCCACCTTCAGCTGCCTGCCAATGCCACAAGCTGCTGGGAATGTAGGGGAAAGGCCCCCACCTGCGCTGCCAGAAGACCGTGGGGCGGGGCCCACCGGCGTGTTGTGCCGCTCCGTGCAGCTGTGCACTCGGGGGGTGGAGCCAACACTACATAAGGGAAGGCCAGAGACACAGCCGCTGCCGGTGATCAGCAGCGCTGTGAGACTGGCCCCCTGCGTGGATTGTATCTTTGGAAGTGTGATAATCTGTAGAGTGTGTGAGGGCAACTGGTCGTGTGTGTGCGGTGTGGTGGTCTCTAGGAAGTGAGTGGCGAGGGTGCATGAGAGTGGTGAAAGAGTGTGTGGACGGACCCCTATCTAGTGAACATGAGAAGTGTGAGTATAGTTGTGGGTGCACTCCCTTTCCCTGCCCCTGTGTCTGGGTCCCTCCAACCCCTGTACCCCGGGCGTGCATCTCTATGGGCACTCTTCCCTTTTTCCTGAGCCTGGACCCTCCTTCCCTTCACCTACCCCCACACCATTCTCTGCCCCAAGCACTGTGTGGGGTTATTTATTTTTATTGATTTTTATTTATTTAGTGATAGGCACGTGACGGGTGAGGACCACGACCCTAGGCTCAGAGCAGCTGCGAGGTGATGTTGTAAGATTCAGCCCAAAGGCTGGTGATCCACTTTTGCAGTGAAGCAACTGGTACTTATTTGATAGATATTTGGAATCTTGGACTGGACTTGGGAGTCAATTGGCCACTGATTTGGGTTCCACATGGTGGAGGAGCGGGCTGATTGGAAGACCAAATGTATCTCAAAGAAAAGACTGCGTCAAGCCGCACCTTCACCCGACTTAGAGGCACCCCACTTGAAGCAACTTAAATTGCATGATTTGGGCTTTACTGAAGGACATAAACTATGTACTATATCGCCCATTGTAACTAGTAACTGCTTTGATGTCTTGGCGGATGATTCGGTCTCTCTCAAGTCTCCCTCAATTACTATTAAGGAAGCCGAGAGGGTGGTTCATCCTTCCTGCCCCCAACATAGTTCACCAAATACATTTAAAATGTTGGGAGACCAATGTATTTTAGTAAGTAAAACAGTGGATCTATTGTTTAAGGAAACAATGGAAGTGAGGGGGAAAGTTGAGACCATTCAGCAATTTTTACAGAGTATACAGAGGGATATAAAGAGTATGATGGCACATCTATATGCTCTGTCCCCTCCTAGTTTGGTTGGAGGAGCCCCGAATGGCCCCACTGGGGCCCAACCTAGGCTGCCGTTTATGCAGCGAATGGTTGCGAGATCACGGGAGCTGTCCTCACTGATTTGTGATCCTAAAACCATTACTTTAAAGATCTACCCATTTTCTAATTTTAGGATTCCCAGGTGGAACTCCCCCTCCTTGATCAGAAAGCATTTGGTATCTAATCTATTCTTCATACAAGGCTTAAAATCTCAGAAATAGATTCTTTCTATTTTCTTCCACCCACAGACTCTGCCCAAAGGTTGGTGATCCATTTTCGCAGTGAAGCAGCCGCCCAGAGAATTCTGTTGGCTAAAGATCTGTTTAAAGCCGATAGGGTGGTGGTAAATAGGGTGTTTGTTGCAAGTGGAGCTCTCCCCAGCCTAGTTGCTGGGAAGGGTACTCTTTTCCATCAGCGAGGGGATGCCCCCTTGGGGAGCATTTGGCTTGTGCAGCCGGGCAAACCAAGGGGGAAAGGTCCAAGGAGCTCCCCCTACCTGGAACACCTAATACTACAATGGAGGTTGTGCCATCTACCCAGTTAACTGAGTCCGAGGCCCTGGTTTTACACCCTCCCCCTCTTTTCTCCCCGCCCCCACTTAAATCAAGGATCTTTGGGACCTCTTGCACAAGGGGCTGAGGCCCTGGAGCCCAAGTTGTCCCTGTTTTCCATCATAACGTGCAGGTAATTGCTCAGCAGGGTGTTAATGATAGGGTCTTACAGGGGCAAGGAAGGATGGGGGAGTCAGGTATCTCACATTCGTTAGTAGGAGGGGGGACTATTACTACACCCCCTTCCCAGGAACTCCAAGACTTGAAGGTCTCTTCACCTATTGGTGAAGACTTAATTGAGACAACTGTGGTATGTAGGCCGGCAATTTTGCAGCAGCTTTTTCTTGAGGAACTTGGAGCCTATCTTTTAAATGGGGTGGGAGGTCTGATCCAGCTTTAGTTCGCATTCAATTTAGAAATTTACCCGTTATAGAACAAGATACAATTTTGCAAAAAAATGGAACTTTTTAAGAGCAACCTTTCCATTGAACCACTGGACTATAAAGCCCTTAGTTTTTTACAGGGTCCTACTGATTATGTGCCCCAGAATATCTGCTCGGCACTCACAACTGCTTGTTTTTTAGATCCAGGGGAGGAAGGAGCTCCCCATGAGAAAACTCATGCGAGTGGGACCCAGTAGTGGAGCAAGTAAACGAAACCGAGGTTAATGGCGAAGGGACTATTAGGGGGATTTTTGAAAGCAATGTTGCCTGTATAATTCCTGACCACTCCTTGATTGGAGGAGGCTCAAGTGTGGTATGACAATATGGGGGAGGGAGTACCGTGGTCCTGAAGGATAGAGACGGCTCCTATATGGGTAACATCAGTATGCAGTTTGAGGGCAGTTCTCATGGTGGGTCCCTCCCAGGTAAAGATATGTTTAAACTGGCATCGTGGAATATAGCAGGCCTGAAGATTAATTTAGGGGATCAAGAATGGAGGAATTTTATTAATCAATTTGATCTTGCATGTTTGCAAGAAACTTGGATTATGGTATCCGATTTGCCTAAGTTGGTCATAGGGAAGTTCAAAGTTGAAGCTCATGGAGTGCAGAAGCTGGGTAAAAGAGGTCGGCCATCTGGCGGCTTGGCCTTTCTGATATCGGATGTCAGTTCTCAGTCTTTTTCCATTTTGCCCTCTGACCGACCGGAATTTCAAATTGGATCCTTGCAGTTGTTAAATCAGGTCCATTATATAATTATTAATGTCTACGTCCCTCCACAGTCCTCCCCGTACTATAAGGAAGATGTCTGGGAAGTGCTGGAGGAGAGGATAATGGCTCTGGAAGAGCAGCTCCCCCAGGCTCAGTTCATCATTTGTGGGGATTGGAATGCGAGGACAGGGATGGTAGATAACTTTGAGCTGTGGAGGGACGCTTTGGGCAATGATCCTTATGCACAGATTCCTATTCATTCCTCAAAGGATAGAGTTATAAATGAAAGTGGGCATCGCCTACTTGGACTTCTAACAAAGCTGGGCTTGATAATGTTAAATGGCAGACTTAGTGGGGACGAAAAGGGGGAGTACACTTTCTTGGGTCCACAAGAACAGAGTCTTATTGACTATATTCTGATAGATCCTATGTTATGGGATAAAGTGTATAGTCTCTCCCTTGTTGCAAGGTCGGAGAGTGAACATAAGCTTCTGAAGGTTCAGATGGAGGGTGAGGTATCGGTGCCTTCTCAATTTTTGAGGGGGCCTGGGTGTGGGGGTACTTTAGTTGACAGAAAATGGGATGCTACAAAGCTGGGTAGTAGGATGTTTACTTTGTGTTAATTTAATGAAATGAGGAAACTAACGGTGGATTTTTTTTCTGAGCTGGATGGAGCAGAAAGTTTAAAGAAATTTACAGCAATTATTGGCCTTCTTAAGGATAATATTTTGGTAACTTCCACCAGGGTGTCTCGGAGATGTTATAAGTGCTAATTTTGTATTTATTTAGTGATATTTCTTAGCAGCCCCCTCATGCCCATGGCATCTCAGGGCGGCTTAATAACAATAGTTATACATAAAAAATAACAATAGTTAAAATAACAGTAAAACACAACAATTAAAACATCTAGATATCCCCCTCAAAAACAGCCCCCCCCAAACTTTTATCCCAACCCCCCTTCCCCTCCTCCGAAGGCCTGGGAGAACTGCCACATTTTGCAGGCCCAGCAGAAGGCCATCAGACTTGGGGGCAGACGGGCTTCCTCCGGGAGGGAGTTCCATAGTCGCAGCCCGGCCACCGAGAATGCCCTCTCCATATTAGCCCCCCACTTTACATGGGGACCTCCAAGAAGATGCCCCCGCTGGACCGAAGGGATCGCTCAGGGGCACGGAAGGTGAGGCGGTCCCTGGACGTTTATGGCCACTTAAGATCCTGAGGGGTTGTTTTTCCCCAACAAGTGGGTGGAGCCCTCTCGGGTATGAAAGGGTGAGTGTCATGGGTTGGGGTGTGTGGGTTTCCCTGGGTCTGTGGTCCCTTCCTGTTCCCCCCTACCCTAACATGTAATGATTAATGGAGTTTGCAAATTATAACAACATTTCCCTATCTTTCATATCAAAAACTTGAATCCAAGGTCCTAGTCATATTAGCCCAACAATCCTGAGATTTAAAATAATGAATGTTGGTTGTCTTGTTTATGACATCTCTTGCAGCCCAATCCTGAAAACATTCCACCAGAAAAAGCTTCATTATGAGTAGACTCTGGTCACACTCTTGAGCTTGAGCTTTTCTCTGCAGCCACTTTGGTTTTGCTCACATTTACAGCTCTTCTGTTGTCATGTGAGTTTCAAATTGTAGATTTAAACTGTGATGCATTTAGGAGGCAGGGAGACTCATACAGGTGAGAGATTGAGAGTGGGAGTGGGTAGGGACTATTTTAAATTAGTTTTATTGGTGCTTGTTTGGATTTGATGTCGTCATAAGTGAGCCTGAACCCATCTGTTTGAGCCAGGGAGGGGTAAAAAAATTGAAAATACATAGAGTCAGGCATATACTTAATTTCCTTCGTGAGTTAGGACCATACTGCTTAGTACTGCGAGGAGTCCAGTTGACTATAATGGTACTATTCTTAATTTTAAGTAAGCACTACATCTGCTAGTAAGGGTCTGCAAAACTGAATTCTGTGTGGCTACTTAGGGGCTGATATTCCACTCATGTAATGTCCCCCACCCCACCCCTGCAGTACACGTAGGGGTGAAACAAATAAAGGATTTATTGACTTCATTTTGGCTTTTGGGAATGTGCATTAGTGCAAACTAACCCAATGTAACTGAAATACCAAAATAAATGAAATAACTGAACTGGAATAACTAAAATGAATACTCGATGAAGCAGGACTGAACAGTGACTTATATCCACTTTCTTGGATCTCAATCAAAGCAGGTAAATTTGTCAGACATGATATTTGCCCCAATTTTCATTTCAGTTGTATAGTACAGCTGCTTTTTATATTTTCATTGATGTAGCACCTCCCTTCTCAAAGGTCTCACTGGGTGTTCTCTCAGGCCCAAGGTCAGTCCACAGTCTTTCCTGACCCAGGCCCGAACCCACTCACAGAGTCTGGAATATGTCAGTCTGACCACCTGCAACAAGGATACTCTTCCATCTGCTTCCCTCCTGTGGTCCCTTGTGTCCTGGATGGGATAGACTCCTCCTGTTTTTCTCACTTGTATGTAGACTCATAATCAGCATCACCAGCTGTGGGGTCTTCCTCAAGTAAAAGTACAGATGACTTTACTCCTTTGTACCAACACACTACCCATCTCATCACTCTGAGGGCATCTCAAGGAAATCTCCACAGCACACGTAAGAGAGGTCAGTGATCCCTGAATGTTGTGAGGCTTGGTTATTCATTCAGACCCAAAAGATAGCAGTAAAGTCAGCATCCTGCACATTGCTGCACAGATGGAAATATCACAGATTTTCCCATTTCTTCCTTGTTGCACAAATTTGGAGCCTGATTCTTAAAAGACTTACTTCCACACCTGGCGTTTATTACTGCAAGGGTTCCCATCACCTTCTAACAGGTCTGAATGGCTCCAAAGAGGCACTTATTTCTAACAGTCCCATATAAATGTGGAAACTTCCAATGATCTCATGTATTCACAGATACATCAGGAAGAGGCAATGGCAGGCATGTACAGATAGAGGGAAATGTCTACTCTTTGTAGCTTTTTATATAAGAGGCATTTTATAATTGCTCTGGTTTTCTCCCAATTAATGATTTCTCAACAGATTCAAATTGTGTGTAGAATCTGTTGAGAAAAATAAATGTAACCCAGCTCAAAGGACATATCTTGGGTGGTTACTTCTAAAAGGCTACAGAATAAAGCAGATGTTCTCTGTCATCCACTGCTAAGATGATAATGATACTCCCTCACCATCCACGTGATCTCTGTAATGGTTCTCTGTAATGGTCACACACACACACACACACACACACACACCATTCAAAAGGGCGCTACAGGCTATTGTGAGTCAAATTCCCCTTTGCTGACACACGTTGTTGCAGATGGGAAAAATTGTAATCTGCTATAATTAAACTAAGTAAGTACGGTTAAATATGTTACATTAGATTGCTATCTCTTTTCTAGCATTGTGTTAGATTACAAGACTCCTGGACAAATTCAGTGCAATAATATTCTTCCAAACAATAGCAATAAACGTACAAATATGAATAGATAAATATATTAAACTACATTAGTGCAGTGTGAATTGTCCAAATGTAAATAAAAGTATTCAGACTAAAACTTGGCTTCCAGATTAATTCTGTAGAAGATGCATTATAGTAGTAGGGAGAAACAGTTGGCAAACTTTACGGTTGGCCATGGAGCAAGGAGAATCTGTAGCTTTTTTTTTTTTAAATACTAACTACCTTATCTATTAAAAAAACAAAAAGCAAAACAAAACCTGAGAGCCAGTGAATATATTTTTGCCAAAAAACATTCTGTTGGATGCAAGAATAGAGGAAGCAAAACAGCAATACTTATAAATGCTGTGGTTTGGGACATCAACATGAATTCTGTGGTTCACTGTCTCTTTGGGTGAAAACAGATACGACAGTGGCCTGCTTTGGCCTGGGACCCACCTGCACGTTCGTTTTTGTCACCATTAGAAGTGGGCCCAAGGTGGGTAGGTGGCTGCTATGGAACATGTCCTCCGGAACATCTCAGAGACGCATTCTGGGCCAATGCCCATCCACCCTGGTAAATCCAGGCCAAAAAAGACTCAAATGCCTGTTAGGCCCCACTTATCCCCACCATGGCACAAGGTCCTCCAGGATCAAAGACATGAAGGTTAGAGTGGTCAATGGAGCAGCCATGCCTCAACACCCCTCCCCACAAGATGGACTTAGCACCCTTAAAGGGAACCAGCAACAAAGGCAACACCATGTTGGGCTGCACCTGTGCTTCCAGAACCTCTTCCCAATGCTCAGCCGATACCACCACCACCACCACCATGAGAGGGAAACATGGAGCAGAGGGACAGGCTGGACCAGTAAGTGAGAACACCCCACAGGGTGAGGGGAAAGCATGACAGCCATCCCATGGTAGGTACAAGTTATATGCGGTACATCTCTATCACCCTGTTCACAGGCATCTACCAGTCATGCCAGGAGATGCCCCCCCCCCCCCGCCTTTCCAGAGGTGGGTCCCCTGGAGTGATGAAGACACCTGGGCCTTCATCAGCCTCTGGGGGAACAACAAGGTGCAGTACAACCTGTACCTAACTGGAATGACTGGGTGTTTTAGCAGCTTGCCCCCCAGATGGTGGAGCTGGGCTTCAACTGGGACATGAGCCAGTGCTGGCAGTGGGCCAAGGATCTGTGGAGAGGCTTCAAGGAGGTCAATGACAACAATTTTAAGGCGGGCGCCAAATCCACCACTACATGCATCTACTTGAACGCTTCCTCTGTATTGATCATTCCATTGTGGTCCCATGGGTTACTGGCATCAGGCTCACCCCACGCCGCCTCTGTCCATTCCCAGACCCTGAAGCACCCAGTCATTTTGGCAGCTCCCCTCCTCCCCCACCCCTGACCTCCAAGGAGGATCCTGGCCCCTCAGGAATACAGAGAAACCACCATGTAGGGCCACTACCCCAGCCGGTCTCTGACTCAGAGGATTCGTACACCACCCTTGGGACCCTCATCACCCGCCCCCTCACCCCGGAGAGCCAGTAACTGGCCCCAGAAGACCAGGAGGTGGAGGCAGAGGGAACAGGGGACCCAGAACCCGAGGCGAGGCCACCCCCCAGCACCAGCGGCCGCGGCGTCCCCGCAGCCGCCGGTAAGTATGACCCGATCCCTGGGGGGGGTGGGGGTGTTTAAC
>QEPC01014502.1:239851-249920 GCA_003113815.1 Sphenodon punctatus | reverse complement strand
CCCCCCCCTTCCTGGACTGCCTATGTTGCTGTGGGGACACCTCTGTGGACTGGGGTGCTCTGGGGTGGGGGTTACTGCTGCCTGTGCCTTGCCCCTTGGCAGTGCCCCCCCTAGTCCCTCCCATTGTTCCCCGTGCTGTTCTCCGGGTGCCCCTGCCCCCCCTTCCGACCTTACCCTTGTGTGTGTGGGGTGTGTGTGTGTGCCCGGGCGTGTGGTTGTGCGGTGTGTCCCGCTGCGGGTCCGCTGTGTGCGTGCATGTGCTGTGTGTGGCACCTGTCAGCCTGTTCTCCCTCGTCCCCCCTCCCTTCCCGTTTCCCTTGTGTGGGCGTTCCCTTGTGTGCCTCTTGGTTTTGTTTGCCCTTCTGCGGCCATGTCTGTGTCCCGCCCCTGCCCGGTGCCTTCTGGGAGTTTTGACCACGGCTGGGAATCGCCTGCACGTCTGTTGTGCTGCCCCGGTCTGTGATGGGTCGGCCCGGTTCCCAGCCGTGGTCCCGGTCCCGTCACGTCTGTTAGGGGCTTTTCTTTGCCCCGGGCCATGGTTGTTCTGTTCACTCCCCCTGGGGGTTCACTGTGGTGAACCGGCCTCCCATAACATCTGAAATCACCCTGGGTTAATTAAAGAATGACTAGTTCAACAACCTGCCTGAGTACTTATGTTGGAAAAACATAAGATTAGGAGTCAGAGGTTTTTGTTCTTTGTCCTCTGCATAGATCATGCTATGTATAGGAGGGAGTATCTTTTTATTTCCAGGTGGTCTATCTGCTGATATTGTCTTGTAGCTAGAGACCAGGAGAGTGCTAGGAAGGGGAAATGAATGCCACTAAATCTGTAGGATACCATGGCATTAACTAAACTTGCAGACTGGTAAGAGCGAACAGTGACACTGGTTGCTTTTGCTATTGTTTTGCTCTTCTGTTTGCAGCAGACATGGTTCTATTTGCAGTGGTGAACTTCAAAGTAATTTAAAAAAAGAAATGCAGCATCCGCTTTCTATATTGTATGTACACTATGGTACCACCCCCTTTGGAAAACCATGATCCTGCCTTCAGCAGCGGCAGTAGTTACTTTGAGATGGCAGTGAGGTACCAGAATGCAGAGGGGAAAGATCCCAGAGGGAATGAGGGAAGCAGTAGGGCTGAGCACCCAAGTAGGGGCTGGGTGTCCCAGTTTTCCTTTTCAAAAATATGGTCACCCTGTGATTACAGGTAATGGATTTTACTATGGAGCTCAGCTCTCTACACAAAGCAAAAAGATTGCAGGAGATGCCAGGTTTAACATTTGTTTCTAAAGGCCAACTCTTAATATTATTATTTTCCCAGTGAAGACTGTTGAGGAACAAACTCTTTCTCTCCATTGGAAGAAGAGACATCCCAGTGGTAGATGAGCTGTGAGAACTGGTGATCTCATAAGATTTTAAAATTTGGGGACAATGTCTTATGAGTAGGAACTGTCAACTGGTCACAATTTTGAGCTAATTCACTGGGTTGCTCTTAAGCAATTAATTAGGTATTAAAACACTACAAAAGTTAAATAGTACAGCTTTAGACAACATGATTCACTGATTATTTTTTGATGCTATTAAATTTGTTTTCAAAATTCTTAATATTATTTAAGTTTCTATTTTGAAACCATACATTTGGCTTGCCCCACACAGAGCACTCTGGATTTTCCTGACAGTGCTCCATGTGTGGCTATGAGTTGGTGCACCGTGGCCACTCACAGGAGCATGCATCCGGAAACTCCACCTTCAGACAGGTAGTGGGCTCTGTAGCTCCTGGGTGGCCAGACAGGGTAGCATCTCATCTGAAAACACCTCATGCAGCTTTCCCTAAATTAGCACCGACAAGAGCTTTGGACTAAATGTACCATTGTATCTTGCTACCTATCCCTTTTCAAATGCTACAAAAAAAAAAAGGTAGAGAAAAAGATTTTCCCCACTTTGGCATCTTCTGTGACTGCATCGTGATTTGGAGGTACAGGGGGAGCAGGGCTGAGACCAGGAAGGAAAACCATAGGGAGCACAAATTTGCTAGGGAGATAGTGGGCGTGTGTGTGTGAGAGAGAGAGACTGAGAATGTGTTCTTATGTGATGCCATTTGATTTAACTTGGGCATGCAAGGGCACGTGCAAGCATTTAATTTAACTTGGGCAGATGTGATGATGAGGGTCAGGGAGGATGAAAACAGACATGATGCTAACTCCACTTTAACACCACTGTAACATTTCTAATGCATGTTGCGGGGCTGCATAGAGCACCAAAACTCTTAAGTCACAGAGGAAAACAAAATCTGATCAGGTTCTTGCTTTCTTTAAATAAAATGTTCTTTGGTGCAGCAATAAAGTGAGGGAAGCATAACAGAAGCTTTCCTTGAAGGAAGATGAAATCCCTTCTCCTCATATGGATGTGGGTTGCTCGGTATGCGCATTAGTTTCTTTTGGGAAGGAACTTCAGTATGTTGTGCATATATGATGGATACCTGGAAATGGAACAGGCCTGGCTTTTCACATCAGTATTACAAATGAATGACAGGCGTGCGTGGCTGGAACCCTAAACACTGTTGTGCAGGCTTTCATCCAGAAGCCAAGTTTACAGATTTTTTGAGGACATTAAACAAACACGGTAACTTTTTAACATCAACACAATTAACTAACATAAATATTTACCCCATTTCCTTTCACTCATTGTATATGTTTCACGTGTCTCAAAGTTTATTCTTACAAATTTTCTGTATGGGATTAATATCAACTTGGAAGCTTAGCCAATAATTAAGGCCTTATTTAAATATGAGAGGCTGCTTCAGGATTTAGTGCCTGATCCAACTGTCATTGGAAGCTTCTTATTGACTCCAGTGATGATTGACTCCTTCATTTAGACCAGTAAATTACTGAGTCCTGGCTATTCATCTTTAGTGCAAAATCATTTTGCTCTGACTATATTAAACAACCAGAGCAAGCCAGACCTCTACAGTAGGAAATGGGGATTGAACTTTGAAAAGAAACCTTAGCAAGATGACAAACAAACAGACAAAACCTACTATAGCATTTGACTTTTTAATGTGCCAAAACTTGGATTAAAACTTAAATGGAATTTAAAGGAGAAGATACCATACATTCATAGAGATTTTAGTGGTGTTGAGCACCACACTTAAAGAAAGCAAACTATGCAAACAAGCAAGATTTCTAAGTTAACAGGCTGAGTTATAATGCTACATAAAATATATATGGTTGTTATATGTTTCCTCCTGTGATTGCCTCTAAGCCAGTGGAGCCCCAGCTGAACTTTCTTACCCCTTCAAAGTGAAGCATGAGATCCATCACATAAAAGCAGGGCAGAGGCAAGGGGACATGTCTATTTCCAAAAATTTGGGACCAATATTACTAAGGGGACTGTCCCCTGAACCTTAACGTTTATTGGAGTGGTGGGAGAAACATGTCCTCTTTTAGTTTTAGTCCTATGTTCTGGGCACTTTGCAATTGTTACTTCTGGTTTTTGTATGAGATTATTATTTATTAGGAGATGCCAGCTAGGATAAGTGCCCAACTATTCATGTATGCTGTACATATCCAGAGCAGGAGGGAGGATTTGCCTAAACGAGTATACAGTCTAAAGTACACAAGATGGACATATTCCCCATTTTACAGACTGAGGGCAGGGACATGGGACAATTAAGCGATTTGTGCAAGGTCACATAGGAAGACTGTAGCAGAACTGGAAACTGACCCAGACATCTTGAGTTTAGTTCAGAAAGCATTCATTGATTTGTCGGATTAATCAGTTAGTGCATTGGTCACAGATTAAAACAGAGATTGTAAAAATAAAATAAAATAAAATAATTATTTTGATGATTGAGTAAATTTAAAAAACAAAGTCAAAAATAAATTAACAGCAACAAGAAAATCAAGAAATTGGATTATATAAAACTGTACTGCATTTTTATAGTATTTATTTTGTACTTAATTGATTAACTGGTTGATTAATTTGTTAAAAGCAACACAATCAAGTGATTATTTAAATCTGGTGCCAGCCTTTCCTGAGTCCCATTATAGCATATTAATCTCCAGGTCATCTTTACTTTTCTTACAAACATTCACAATAATCTAGTTAGGTCTAAAAACACCCAGTCTTGCTTCTTTCATATAAGGATCTCAATGGGTGTTTTCAGACATTACGATAACCCCAGTTTAATCACACTTGAACATTTCTTATACATGTTGCAGGGCTGCATAGGGCACCAATACAGCTCTACAACATGCATAAGGAATGTTCAAGTGTGGTTAAACTGGGGATAGCGTCATGTCTGAAAACACCCAGAGTGTTTTCAAAAAGTTATTAATCCCTGAAGCACTCTGTCATCAGTCTCAGGAACAGCATGCAACAGGTAAGTGAAGTTGTGAGCATTGCATAGATGAGTTAAACTGGAGGAGAAGAAGGTCACAGGACTGGACCATGGTCATTCAAGAAGTCAGCGACAACACTGGGAATGGAAGAACTGAATGGAAGCTCTCTGCTCTAAGCAGTTAAATGCATCTCTCTCTAAGATATTTTGACAGACAGGGCAGAGAACATTGGTTTATTATTAAAGAAACTGCTCAGAAAAGCATTAGCCTTCCTAGGCTAGTGCCACTGCTCATTGGGGTGGAACTTGTTGATGGTTCTTGTAATAAGGACCTCTGTCTAGTGCTGAGTCTAAATCATCTATTCCCAAATAGATGGGAAATGCTGACATGTTGGGAACATTGCCAAATGTTCTGTATAATTTTCGAGTCCAGGCTATGCTTCATGATTTCGTTGCTTTCAAGATTGTAGGTAGTGATTTTTCACCATCTTTTTGCAATCTCTGTATTTTTTTGTTCTTTCTGTGACTTGTACTTTTTGTGCCCTGCTGTTGTGACTTTCCTGGCTCCCAGCCCCATGCATTTTTCACTTTTTCTTCTCCCAATCAGTGGAATGGAAGGGGAAGGAGGCAATGCTGCTGTGTGTGGTCTGTGTGTAATGTGCCTACCTCCTCCTGCCAACATGCTGACATGTGCCAAAAGTAAGTACCTACCCAAAGGGCATTCACAAATGGGAACAGACAAATGTGGTGAAACCCAGTGTCAGGGGTCACAGCAGTGGCATAGCAAGGATGTGGTGGGTCTGGACTCATGTTCCAATCATGGGCCTGCCTATGGGAAAAGTACCCCCTTAGAGTTGGGGGGGGGGGAAAGACCTACAGGGTGGGGAGGCCAGGCTTCCCCATGAAAGCTCCCTGCAGGTCCTTCAGAGCAGCAGCAATCTTGCCACAAAGGTGGGTGCAGGTGGGGACTGCACCTCACACACACACACACACTCCTAACAACTGGTGGAATCCTTTGCAAGTGTTCCAAGTACCAATGGAAAATCTTCAGAGTCAGCAGAGGCATAGTGCATTCTCCACTCTCCCCTGGCCACTCTGAACATTTCCCAGCCGTGCTCGGGCCACTTGCAGAGGGACCCCTCAGGGTCTGGGTTCCAGGCTCAGCTGATCCCCCTCACTCCCTGGTAGCTACACCCCACAGGGCAAGGGGCATCCAGGACGTAGGCAGACCGACATGGGTGTTTGGGGGTGATGGGGTTCCAGGGCTGGGAGGCAAAACAGGAGGTGAAAAAGAGGGCAAGGCATGAGCAAGGACTACACTGGAAAGGCTCAAGGGAAACAGACCTGGGGAACAAAACTGGAAGGGGACCAGGGCTCAAGGGGGACAAGGCACTGGGCAAGACTAAGAAGGGACAAATCCAGAAGGGGAACAAGAGATGGGAGGAAGACCAAGAACCAGAGAGAGGTGTGGAATGTGGTGTGTTTCACCCAGCCCGCTGGTGCTACCAGCATGCTTGATATACTGGCAGCTGGGAGGCATGACAAGGGCTAGAGAGACAGGAGATAGAGCAGGGTCAGGACTGGAGGCAGGCTGATGTGGTGGTGCTGGCAGATTGGAGTTCAAGAATGGGGTCTGACACCCAGTATGTTTCTGTATTGCAGGAAGTGGTGGCAAATAGGCTGTTTTCAATGAAAATAACATTTGCTGCAAATTAAAATCATCATTTCAGCTGTCCATTTAATCCATCATGATCAACTCATTGAGTATCCGCCACCAAACAATCCTCAGACAGCTTTTGTTTCACTCTATCAGCTGAGCTGGAACTGAACCAGTGACCTAGAAATGAAAGACCTCAGATTCCACTACCAAAGAGGAACCTTTATTTACCACTTACTCAGCCAAGTCTTTGTATGTTCTAGCCATCAAAGAGATGCGTGGAGGAGATCATTTGCAGCCAGCATATCTCTGCTTTCTGGTTGATGTGTCAGGCTTTCACAGGCCACCTCATTCCAGCTGTTTTTGCATTCACCTGCTGGGGCCTCTGTAAACTCAGGCCAAAATATTCACATTTTAGACTGGATTTTTCAGTGGGTCTCAGGAAGATGACTTCTGTAGTGTTCCAAGGTGGCTCTACACTTACAACTAATCATGGGGGAAATCAATGCTGAGATATTTACTACAAAAAACATTATCCCATGGTGGAGCAGCGTAAACAAATATTCCTGCTGTTCTGTGTTCATGGACTCTGACCAACAGGGAGACACCATTGGGTGGCAGCATAAATAGGTGAGACTCCACAGTCCTGCTGATGAAATGGACAAAGCAAAGTTTCCCTTTGCAACGCAAAGCTCTCTCCTGGTGAAAGATGCTGATTCCCTGTTGTGTTTCCAGCTGCCCATGTTCATTCAGTGGTTGCTCCAAAGTCCAGGGTTTGTGTAACCAAATGTAACACTTTCCCCTGTGTTAGGCAGCTGGAACAGTGACAAGCATTATGCATAGAGACATCTGTCCATTAGATTCTCCTTACAGGATTAGAGTTGGAGAGCTCAATCAAAAAATCATTCTTAAATTTCTCATTCACTTGAATGGGTCAGGCTGCAAAGGCCGTTTTTAAACAGGACGTGCCATGCAGGTCCCCCATCCCCCACCCAGGTGCCTATCTGAAGGTGGGGTGGGTGGGTGCGCGCTCCCGTGACCCACTCATGCCCACGCATGGGAAAAATCTGGGATGCTACATATGGGGGGGCCTGAGTGGGCAGTGTGTGGGTAGGGGCGCACACTCATCCCAGCCTGCTGGATTCCTCCTCATGCACTGGACATTCATGGACACTCCATGTGGCACACAAATACCCACCCACCCCAGTCGTGTCCATTTAAAAATGGCAAAGGTGCTCGTTTGAGTGTCATGGAAGGAAGTGCAGAGCAATATTTTAAAGTTTCTTAGAAGTAGAACTTGTGAGTCTTGTTTGGTTTTGGAGGTTGTTTTGCTTAGTTCTTCACTCTTTCAGAGATCACATTTCTCCAAATACCAGTATTTTGAAGCCAGTGATTAGGGATCAGCTTGTTCTTTGCAACCCCTAAACTATGTTTTAATATCTGTGTTTGGTTTAATGTTTTGTCCTCCAGTTTGTAGCATTATCTCTGGTGGTTCCGGCAGCCTAACAATAATATGTATATGCTTGAGAAGGATCCTCTGTTTTTCAGCAGTGCACATACTGGTAGCTTTCATCACCATGTAAAACTAAACATCACTTTAGTAATAGGTATGTGTACCTGATAGAGCTGTGTGTTATGTTCCTCTTTCTGTTCTTGTTCCATGGAGTATATGAGAGACTGTAACAGTCCAGCTATGCAGGCTGGCTCTTTAGCTCATGCTGGAGCTATTTGTGGTTTTGGTTGGAGGGTGGGGGTGGTCCCTGATGCAAGATGGTGCATTTGAGCTGGTGCAAAAACGGCCATTCCAATCTTTTCAGAATGCCAAATGCTATTTTTTGCATTTGGCATTCTTTTCGCCTATTTGCAACTTTCAGTATTTCCATTGGTCAATTTCCGCAACTTTCAGCACTTCAACAATTTGTGTGCTATCTGGGTTGATGAAAATTCCAAAAGAAAACCTGAACCAAACCAGTAAGTGTTCCCAAATCATTGGAAAACAGCAAATTGGCTGTTTTTTTATGAAAACTGTGTCCACCATGAGCATTCAGTTCAGTTCTATTGTGCATAGATAATGCCAAACAATAACCAACACTCTGCCCCACTGTAGAAAATCAGTGGGCTACCAATTTAACAGAGCAAACATAGTAAATAAGTTGTTGGTCAGACATCCAGTATAAAGTCCCATTACTTTCATACACAAAAATGCCATATAAACCACCAGGGAATACTTTGTTGTGGTGGCTACCAAATCTATCACCATCTACAGTTACCAGAAAGAGAGATGGGTGCTTCCATTCTGCACATGGGTAGGTCACACGCCAGGAAAAACATTTTTTCCTTCTCCCAGTGGTGCTAACAAGCATGGTGGTCCCTGGCCTCATTCACAAGTGTCCTCCAGTGATTTCTGTCTAGCACTATTTCCTCTACACTATTCCCTCTCACGTTCTCTTGGTCTTTCTTCACACAATATATTCTTGCTTGTCTCCTTTAAAAGTAACAACCTGAGAAAGAGGATCTCAGGAAGCTGGACTGGGTCAAGGTAGCTTGTAATCATCTTTGTTATTATGACACTTGCATCCATTCTGTGAATGATCTTATCCTTGTGTTAATGACTTTTCACCTATTTCCTAATGTGTCCAGTAACAGCATCTTCTTAAAAATTCCAGTCTAGAGCATCCACAACCTCACTAGGTAGGCTGTTCCATTGCAACTGTCCTTACAATTGGGAACATTTCCCTAAGGTTCAGTCTAAATCTCCCTTTCTGCAGCTTGTGCCCATTGCCTCTTGTCCTGTCTTCCATAGCAAGGGAGAACAGTTGGTCTCCATCTTCTTTGTGGCAGCCTTTCAAATATTTATAGACTTATCATATCACCTCTTAGACTTCTTTTCTCCAAGCTAAACATACTGAAATCCTTCAACCTCTCCTCATACGGTTTGTTTTTCAAACCTGTTATCGTATCTGATGATCTATCTCCTCTGCATCCTCTTCAATGTTTTTATGCCCTTCTTAAAATGGGGTGCCCAAACCCGAATGCATTATTCCACCTGGGATCTAACCAAAGTTGAGTAGAGTGTCACAATGACATCCCGTGGCCCAGGCGCGGCTGGCCTCCCAGGGCGTTTGGGGCACTGACCCCCCAGCACCCCACCAGGCACCGCGCCGCCGCTCGTGGGGAAAAAAAAACAAAACACCTCGCTGCCGCTTCCCAGTGCCGCAGCAGCCTCTGCCTTGCCTTTGCTTCAGAGAGGAGGCTGCTGCAGCACTGTTGTCAGTTTCAGTGAAACTGACAACAGCGCTGCAGCAGCCTCCGCTCTGAAGCAAAGGCAAGGTAGAGGCTGCTGCGGCGCTGTTCAGTTGACTTCTGGGACCCACTCCAAAGGAGTGGGTCCCAGAAGGCTCAAAAATGCTAAGCCCAACCGCGTTTTCCAATGGAAAATGCGGTTTGGGTGGCTGAGCGCTCAGCCCGGCTGAGAGCTCCACTCTACACAGCACGTATAGGACGTGCTGTGGAGGGAGGAGCTAGGGCTTCCATTGCGCTCAATGGGCGCAAGGAAAGCTCTCACCAGGGCCGCTTGTTGAAAGCGCCCTGGTGAGATGTCTTGGACCGGGGGGCCTAAAGCAGGGAGCAGCGTGCATGCGCACTGGTCCCTGCCTCACATGCTCCAAGTAGAACATGGATGGCTGCCGCTTCTGCTCCCAGCACCAGGTAAGAATAGATTCCTTCCTATGTTCCTAATCCTATCTCCTGCAACCCACTCCCAAGGCTGTTTTCCACCCTGCACACACCCCAGACTGTTTCCATTGGGAAACAGCCTGGGGAGATGCGGGGGGAAACAGCCTTGGGGGGGTGCGGGGTGACTTGGGGGGGTAAGAAACAGCCTTGGGGGGGAGGAAACAGCCTGGGGGGTGCGGGGTGGGAAACAGCCTTGGGGGGGTGCGGGAGGAGGACTCCCACCCCACCCCAGCCCCAAGGTACCCCACACCCCCAAGACTGTTTCCCACCCCACACACACCCAGGCTGTTTCCCACCCCGCACCTCCCCAAGGCACCCCAAACCCCCAAGGCTGTTTCC
>QEPC01014502.1:186576-227993 GCA_003113815.1 Sphenodon punctatus | reverse complement strand
CATCACCTCCATCTTATCGGGATTGAGCTTCAGTCTGCTCTGCCGCATCCAATCCTCCACAACCTCCAAACATTGGGAGAGTAACGAGACAGCATGACCTGGGTCAGTTGAAAACGAGAGGTACAGCTGAATATCATCAGCATATTGGTGACATCGCACCCCGAACCCTCTCACGATCTCCCCCAGGGGCTGCATATACACATTGAACAACAGTGGAGACAGAATGGAGCCCTGCAGAATGCCGCAGGTCAAGGCCTGGGGGCTAGATGTTTCAGCCCCCAGCACCACCCGCTGGCTTCTACCCAAGAGGAATGAGCGGAACCATCCAAGGACAGTCCTGTCCAGACCCCCCAAGTCGTGCAGCTCTTTCAACAGCAGCCCATGGTCCACGGTATCAAAAGCAGCCGAGAGATCTAGCAAGATCACAAAGGTTGAGCATCCTGCGTCCATCTCCCAGAAGAGATCATCCACCAAGGCCACCAACGCCATCTCAGTACCATAGCCGGGGCGGTACCCAGATTGAAAAGGGTCAAGGAAACTGATGCTGTCCAAATGCGCCTGGAGCTGCAGTGCCACTGCCCATTCAATAACCTTCCCTAAAAAGGGAAGATTAGAGATGGGTCGGTAGCTGGTGAGCGCGTCCACATCCAACAATGGCTTCTTCAGCAGGGGGCGCACCATAGCCTCCTTGAGACTGGGTGACAATCTCTCCTGCCGAAGGGGAAAGATTATCAAATATTTCTACAATTTGGCAGAGATGATCCTGAAGGTCTGAGATACAATTCTGACAAAATTCATGTAAAATGGATGTACAAAAAAATGTTACAGCCATAAATGCATTTACAAGTAAATTGCTTATAACATCAGGGCCCTTTATTCAATCAATCCAAAATTTGGCAGAGATAGTAACCTTGGGAAGGGATATAAGTTTGTCAAGTTTCATACAAATCAAATGGGAGACAAAATTGTTAAAGCTAGGACTGCGTACACAAAATTATGTTAAATAACAAATTTCAACTGCTTACAAAATTGTGTCCCTTTATCCAATATTTCTGAAATTTGGTGCACATACTTCCCTCCATTGGGTGGTACACCAGATGTTAGCACAGGACATATTCTGACCATGGTGGCAGCTAGCCTGGACTATGACTCGGGGAAGTTCCTGAGTCACAGCCTGGGCAAGCTGCCATCATGGTTGGAATCCCACTGCCTCACTGGGAGTAAAGCAGACTTTCACATTTGAAAGCCTTCTTTACTCACCATGGTCCAGAGTGTCTGAGGGGCCAGGTGCCATTGCGGCCATCACTGGAGGGGAACCAGCTGCTAGGTGCAGTGTGGGGACAGGCAGACTCATGTCTGTCCAGCTCCCCACCCTTCTTGGTGGCCAGGCCCCTGTCATGTTAGCGCGGGGGTCTGGCTGGATCCTATTCACAGCACCAGTCCCACTCCAGACTGGGTAAGCCCATGGCTT
Organism: Sphenodon punctatus; assembly: GCA_003113815.1. Classification (NCBI taxonomy): domain Eukaryota; kingdom Metazoa; phylum Chordata; class Lepidosauria; order Sphenodontia; family Sphenodontidae; genus Sphenodon; species Sphenodon punctatus. The sequence continues at coordinate 226,522 of QEPC01014502.1, read as the reverse complement.
TGCTTTAGCAGCACGGTTATGTCAAAAAACACTCAAGGTTCCCATGGAGGTAGGAACATTCCAGGAAGTAAATGGAAGTCAGAACAGTTTACAGAGACTGAAAACCCAAAAACCCCAATTCCCCACCCTATAAGAACACCATGAAGATAGCAGAACAACATGGACAGGGAAAGTGATAATTACAATGCAGTAAGGGAATACATGAGACAGCAGGTACACCAGGACATGGAGGGGACAACCTATTATGGCTAAACGGGGAACAGGAGCACCAGAAAGAGGAGAAGGGAGAGGGCGCCCTAGAAGAGCGTGTCAGATAAGGAAGGCCTACCATCAAAAAGGACTAAATGTACTAGAGGAGTCCACAAGCTGCACAAATATGATAAAAGTGAAAGAAACTCTAAGTACAAGTGAAATGCCATAGTGGTGGAGGGAAAAGAGTGTTAAGGAGAGAGAGAAAATGCTAAACAGGGAGCTAATGAAGCAGGGAAGGAGAAGGGGAACTGGGATCTAAGGGAAGAACCCTACACTCAAGCTAAAACAGGGCAAGGGACATCAAACATGAAACAAAACCTAAAACAGAACTATGGCTATGAAGGATGACAAGGACAACAAAGATTAGACTGGGCTATAACAAGCGAGACGAGAAGGGGAACCAAACACGAGAGAGAACTATACAATGGTTAGGACTAGGAGAAACATACCACAAGGGGATGGGGGGTAGGAGGAAGGGACACTGAGAACCATAAGGGAACTGGAGTACAACACAGCTCAAGGGAAGGGAAGGAAGGACTTATAGACACAACCAGACAGGAACAATAAAGAAGGAAACAACTTGAAGATGGGTGGTAAGGAATCCAGATCACAGGCCAAAACACCAATAGCAGAGGACATCAACAGATGCTCCAACTTCCTGCAGTTCCCAGCATGCCTTACATAAGGCTGGGAGCCAATCAAGAAGCTGGCTGGCATGGCCACAAACTGGGAAGAGAGGGGGGAAACAGAATATGAAGAAAAATCCCAATCCAAACAGATCAGGCAGCGGCACAGGGGAACAAGTTGCCACCATCCAGCCCCGGAGTACCAGGGTTCAGGGCTGTGCCCTGACAGTAGCACGCCACATGCAATATCCCCAGTCTCCCTCAGAAGAGTTCATATCAATGTCCATGCATGGGTTTTACTTCCAATTCAGGATCATGGTGCAATTTATAAGGTTTTGAGCCTGGGGTAAGTACCTGTACACCTAATCTAGGTATCTTTGAGAAGGTCTGGGTCTGGCCTCCAACCATCCCTTTATAGCCAGCCTGATCTACCAGAGTGTCCTAGAGCTCTTTCCACATCTGTAGAGTCTAGGCCCTTATCTCTAAAGCTTAGTGCAAACCCTTCTGGACATAAGAAGAGGAAAATCCTCGCTTGGGAGTTCCCTTGACACCTGTTCCTCCCGGTGGATGTCTGTGTCCTTGCTGACTCTCTGCTCTTGGGTTCTCTGCCTGGGCCCAAGCCTATGCTGCTTAGTAGTAGCCTGGCCCTATTCCTTGGGTTGAAGAGAGTCCGAGTCCAGCTCCAAGCCCCACACTCCCTGGCTGGCTGCGCCCCCCCCCCCTCAGACTGAGTTTTTAGCCCTTAAGTACCCATAAGGCATTGTGTTTCCTGCTCCCATTGGTGCCCAGTGGCATCCTTGAATCTATTGATGCCTGCACTCTTTTAGCACCATGACCCAGTATGCTCCTATTGTTAGTATGAGTGCCTGTTCCTTTCATGCCGGTGCTGTCTCTTCCCTATTACACTAACATTTCAAAAGAATTAAATAAAATCAGTTAAAATGTACTTACCCCCTAGTCTGAAGATTATTTATTTACTTTAAGGTTTTATCCACATTGCATCTAATCAAATTCTTCAGATTTTAAAATCTTTTTACAAGATCACTTATCCACCTCAATTTGTTGTGTCAGTAGAAAATCCATCCTCAAAGGCCTAGTCCAATTCTCACTGACTTCAGTTGGGCATTAGATCAGGTCCTGGGTAGAACTGAAGTGAAGAACTTTTAAAATGGCTATTCCCATCTGTAGTAGTGCTGAGTCTTTCCAGGACACTGGCCCTTTAAGGAATGATGGACTGGAGAGTCAACCTCTTCCACCTGGGGGATATAAGAGGAGGCAATCTGCAAGCAGAGAGTAGTCTGTGCCTAGCTCTGTTCAGAGAAGAATCTCCTTGTGAGCTGGAGCCGCAGCAGGACTGCTGACCAAGGTCCTGAAGTTCTCACGGAGTAACACAAAGAAATGTAGAGCCTGGCCAGAAGCCCAAGTTTGTTAGTACAAGCCAGAGGATTGTTGCCTGATTGAGAGAGGCTTTAGGGGTTGTTGCCTAACAGGAGAACTGCTTATATAAAAGAGATGGACAACTGTAACTGACACTGTGTATTGCTGTGTGGAGACTTTGAGTTCAAGTTTAAAGTGAATGACTGAAGAGCTAATTACTCTGAGACTGTGTTCATTGGGGCCCTAATCCTGTGAGGACACATTCTAAGGCATCGCTGCCCTGTTACACCATCAAATTTCTGGTACCCAAAGCGACTCAAAAATTTCCATACCAATTTTGACCCAATTCAAGTACCCCAGATCCTGGAATATCAACTTCTGATCCCGGAATGTCAATTTCCGGTCCTGAAATTTTTACACCCCATTTTTTTTTTTTCTGTCCCAATTTACCTATTGGTAACTGGGGAAAAAAAATCAGTACCAAAAAGTACCGGGTTTTGGGGGGGAGGGGGTATACCTGGGTTGCCCATTGAATACCCAGTACAGTACTTGAAAATGCAAGTATTACCCATGGCTACCAAATTAGACACCCGTTTCAGCTCTTGTCCTGGGCTGTGATCCTGCAACATCAGTTGATTTTGATTTGACCCCAAATGAGCATGAACCATGTTTTCACCAGATCTAGCTTGGAGTACTGTAGCAGGGTAAACTGGCCCTGCAAAGGTCAATGGGCTTAGCTCACCCTGCTACAAGTACATTTTGTAACAGCACAAGCATTCTTTCTTTAAAGAAAGTGTCATTCACATCAATGGCAATTACTATGTCACTGATGTATTTTGAAATGTGTTTCAAAGAAAATGCTGAAGGATGTAGACAAGTGCATAGGTATAAGAGATGTAAGAGGTGCAGCTGCACTGGGTCTGAAGAATCTAGGGGGTCCATGCCCATGTGGATGTGTACTTAGACAAACGGGTGACTAGCACCCACTGAGAACTTGCTTAGTTCTTAAGGCAGGCCCATACCACCCAAGCTATGCTTCTGGATGTAGATGCAAATAGTAATCGGTTAATAATATTATTTTAATATCAGTTGACGAAACACTTCAGTTATAAGCACACTATAAAAAATAAAAATGAGGGGGGAAAATACCTTCTTACCACAACATACAATTGCTGACCAACAATGCAGTTCATCTAATCGTAGGATAGAAGATATTTTTGTTCTCCCCCTTGGACTCTGCTTTTTATGACTATATCTTACTTTTAAAGTTGGAAAGGAAAAAGTTTTCAATTGAATTCTAATCTGAAGCAGAAGAATTGTTGAAAGCAGATCTTGAATTCTGAAGACAATCACTTGTATATTTTATGGTTACATTCCCTCTCTCATCCATAAATTTTGCCAAAGATTCATAGAGTGATTTCAGACGTTACGCGGTCCCGATTCACCACAGTGGATTCCCAGCAGTGGCGAGCCATCCAACCACCCCCCATGGTCCAGGAAGGCCCCAAACAGATGTGACGGGACCAGGACCACAGCAGGGAATTGGACAGAAAGACCAGGGCCTGGGGCAGTGCAACAGACGTGACGCCGATTCCAGGCTGTAGTCAAAACACCCAGAAGGCACCAAGGAGGGGCAGGAGGCAGACATGGCCGACTGAGGGAAAATGAAGTCAAAAGTGCCAAAAGGACACACCCACACAAGGGAAATGGGAAGGGAGAGGTTGGAGGGAGAAGAGCCGCTGAGGCAGCACACACAGCAGGCACAGGGAAAACGAGGTCACAGTGGAACAAACAGCACAAACACATGCCCGGGCGCATACACACCTGTACGAGAAAGGAAGGGAAGGGGGAACACAGCGGGACAGACAATACACACACAGCACAATGGGCAAAGGGGGGGCCGGGGACAGGGAGGAGGGGAAACCCAGCCCAGGGGTAGGGCAGGACATGGGGAACGGCATCCGGAACCTCCACAACAGCACAGCCTGCATGGGCACCCCCACAGTGACACAGGCAGTTCTGGAATGGGGGAACCCCATGGGCAGAGCACAGGCACAGGGGGAGGCCACACGGAACAGGAAGCATCCCGGGAATGGTCCAGGAGACTGTCAGGGACCCCATGTGCTGCCAAGGGTGCGATGGATGTGATGGGGCTGAGCCGGAGCCAAAGTGCAGAGCAGTAGTTCCTACCCCCCTCCCCCGGAGGACACTGGGAGGTGCAGTCCAGGGACCCCAGAACCCCATGGTCACTGTGTCACCCAAGGGGGTGGGGGGACTCAGGCACAGGAGGGATCGAGGCCAGACTATGAAGGACAGCAGCACTCAAGGTGCCAGGAGCCGCCTTGGAGATCAGGACACAGCCATAGGAGAAGGCAGCCACAGAGGGGGATACCAGTTGCAGAGGTGGACAGGGGGGGCCATGGAGGGGGCCAGGAGGCACAGGCAGGGACAGCAGAACCCCAGGAAACAGCCAGCATTGCAGCGAGTCAGGGACATCAGGGCGAGAGCAGGCAGCGACTGATGGGGTGGAGGCGGGAGCCCAAAGCGGGGCCAGCATTCAGGGCCCGGAAGACACAGGGGGCCCCACAGCCAGCCGCAGGGGAGCACGACCCGCCAGCTGCATGAAGTGGAGCGACTGAAGCATGCCTCGATGGTATCCCAGCACAGAGATGTGGTGGGTGACCAGATAGTAAGCCTCGAAGGAATCCTGCACGGCGAGCCCCACCTGCACATCGGATCAGGACCACACATCAGCCAGCACGGCCAGCTCCACTCCGGTGGGCACCAACAAGCCATTGTCTGCAGCTGGAGGCCATGGAAGGTGACCAAGCTCCAACATCTGGGGATAGACCACCCCACGTGACCACTGGTACCCATGGGCCCCGTGCACACAGCCAAAGAAGGACACGGCCAGGGCAAGACCCCCTCCACCAGACACGCCGTGTAGGTGGCCAAACTGCACACATAGAGAGTAGACACAGTCTCCGCCGCTGACCACCCCACATGTGCGCACCTCATCTCCGGGATGCGCCCATCAGGAAAGGGACGGAGGCCCAGCGTCTCCGCCTGCTGCCGGCAATCGCGGACGCTCACCTCATAGCCAAAGTAGCATAGACTGGAACTCAGACTCGCATAGGCACCTGTGAGACTGTCCAGGCAGCTCAGGAGCAATTGCACAGCCAGGGAATGCCACAGGTCTCACGGAAGGTCCAGCCATGGGGGGGCACCAAGGGTGGCGGGGCCTGCAAGCCCTGGGAAAGCACTGCCAGCCATGGTCCAGCAAGCGGCAGAGACTAACTGCAAGGGAAGGTGGTCCCACAAGCCCTAGAGAGATGGGAGGGGAAGCAGGGGAGCTCCAAGTCCAAGCGATAAGGCCACAGGCCACAACATGGCATGGCAAGAAAGCAAGCCATGGGGTGCAGCCCCAGCTCAGCTGTTGGAACCAAGCACACATACAGGAACAGGACAGCCTTCACACTAATCAGGGCAGGCAGTCAACACAGAGAGATGGGAGGAGATGACATCAGGAATGCAGCTGCTGTCCTTACGCCCGGGCCCAGGCCGGACCATGCACAAGGCCCCGTGAAGGAACTGCAGCTGTCGCCCCAACCCCACTTGCCCTGCAGAAGCTGGGCCAGCCGGCGGGGGCAGCAGCCAGGGCATCCCACCCCCAAGTCGCCAGGGCACTACCTGGGGATGGGGCGACACAAGGTGCAGCCTATAACGGGTGCACCTCCAACCCACCCAGGGCATCATTCACCATGGAGCTGGGATGGCTGGGAACCTGCGGGATGCACCTAGCCACCTGCATGGAGTGGTACTGCTCACACATGGACCTCTTGTGCACCCAGACCACAGAGCTGTACCTGGGTGCCTGGCTATGGGTGTGCATGGCTAGGAGCACTGCTAGAGCATGGGGGGCCCACCATGGGCACAGGCGCTCCATGGCCCGGCTCAGGGTTCTGCGGGTGTCCGGAGAGGTCCGACAGGCCCTCCTCCACACCCGGAAGCGGGTTGTTGCACTCCGTGAGGTGGCCACATGCCACCAATGGCAGAGGGAGATGATGGGGCATGCAGCCCTGCTTGCTATGCCCATTGACCAGTGGGTCACTGAGCGGGCATAGGGGTGGTGGTCCAGGGCGCTGGCACAGTGGGACAAGGTCACCTGGAAAGTGCACTTTCGGATGGAGAGATGCATCCTGCTGTGGCTCACGGAGCTGTTAATGCCCTGGCTGGAGCGGCAGCACACCCCCATGCAGGCCCCCATTCCCATAGTCTAGTGGGTGGCCATCAGGGTCTGGGTCCTAGCAATGCCCAACTCCTGCCAGTCCATCTCACAGCACTTCGGTGTCGGGGTAAACACTGTCGCCGGGATCCTGCGAGACATCTGCAAGGCAGTGGAGGGCATGCTCCTTGACCGAGCGATCCAGCTGATAGACCAGGAGACTGTGATGGCCGGCTTCACGGCTGGCATATTCCCCAACTGCATGGGCGCAGTGGATGGCACCCACATCGAGATCCTCCGCCCATCCGATGGGGAGGCCGCGGAATACATCAACAGACACGGCTACCACTCCCTGCAGCTGCAGGTGGTCATGGACCACCGGGGGCAGTTCATAGACATTTACATGGACCACTCTGGGCACAGCCACAATGCCCGGATCATGACCATCTCTCCCTTCTATACCCAAATGTACCATGGGGACTTCGCGGACATGGGGATTACCCGGATCGAGGGGGTGCTGATGCCCCCCTGCATCCTGGGGAACCTGGCCTATCCACTCACCCATGGGTTATGAAGGCATACCCGGTCACCAGGAATCCTGTGGAGGCGCTCTACAACAACTGCCTGTGTGCAAGCAGGACCGTGGTCGAGTGGGCCTTCCGGGCCCTCAAGCAATGCTGGAGGTACCTCGCGGGCCGGCTGGACTTCATGGTGGAGACCTTGGCCCTGGTGGTTGGAGCCTGCTGTGTGCTGCACAACGTGTGCGAGAGGCTGCCCTCGACTACCCCGTGCCCCGGCGCCCTCCCAGCCCTATGTGAACGCAGAAAACCCGTGGGAGTACCAATACGCAAAGCGCATCTGTGCTGCCCTGGCCAGGTGGATCAGCCAGGAGGCTGAGGCATGAAGGTGCACCCCCCAGTCTTCATCCCCCTGGGGCCCCCACTGGCACCCTGGGTGCACCCCTCGATGCCCACCCACCCCCAGCCCCAGGCCCATGAACAGAACCACGGAAGCGACTATGGTGCCCGTACATTTATTGTGACCACCACCTACAGGTGCCCCCACCACCACCACCCACCTCCCAGTACCGTGTACCCCCCTCATGCCACTCACCCCCTCCACCCAGTCCCCCACGACTTGCATGTCTTCGGGGCCTCCCTCTTGGCCGCCCTGTGGGTGCCATGGAGCTCTGGGAGCTCCTCCCCCCCCCATTGTCCGTGTCCCCAACAGTGTCCTGGGAGGCCTCGGTGTCCATAGGGGCAGGTGGTGTTGGGACAGACCCAGGGCCGGAGGGCCCACCCTGGGTGCCTGCTCCTTCTGGAGGCCTACAGGGACCGGTAGGTGGCTGCGCGGGCCCAGCAGGCATGCCGGTGGCTGGGGCAGTGGTGGAGGTGGTGGGGATGCCAAGGGGCCCAGCATCAGGGCTGGGGCAGGCAGGTGGAGAGATTATGGTCCCTATGTGAAGCAGCAGCGAGGTTCCGATGTCATGGGATTGGTCCATCTTGGCAGAGTGCTCTGTCACCATCACGTCAATGGCCTGTTCCTGTCACCTCCACCTGCAACNGTCCAGCCATGGGGGGGCACCAAGGGTGGCGGGGCCTGCAAGCCCTGGGAAAGCACTGCCAGCCATGGTCCAGCAAGCGGCAGAGACTAACTGCAAGGGAAGGTGGTCCCACAAGCCCTAGAGAGATGGGAGGGGAAGCAGGGGAGCTCCAAGTCCAAGCGATAAGGCCACAGGCCACAACATGGCATGGCAAGAAAGCAAGCCATGGGGTGCAGCCCCAGCTCAGCTGTTGGAACCAAGCACACATACAGGAACAGGACAGCCTTCACACTAATCAGGGCAGGCAGTCAACACAGAGAGATGGGAGGAGATGACATCAGGAATGCAGCTGCTGTCCTTACGCCCGGGCCCAGGCCGGACCATGCACAAGGCCCCGTGAAGGAACTGCAGCTGTCGCCCCAACCCCACTTGCCCTGCAGAAGCTGGGCCAGCCGGCGGGGGCAGCAGCCAGGGCATCCCACCCCCAAGTCGCCAGGGCACTACCTGGGGATGGGGCGACACAAGGTGCAGCCTATAACGGGTGCACCTCCAACCCACCCAGGGCATCATTCACCATGGAGCTGGGATGGCTGGGAACCTGCGGGATGCACCTAGCCACCTGCATGGAGTGGTACTGCTCACACATGGACCTCTTGTGCACCCAGACCACAGAGCTGTACCTGGGTGCCTGGCTATGGGTGTGCATGGCTAGGAGCACTGCTAGAGCATGGGGGGCCCACCATGGGCACAGGCGCTCCATGGCCCGGCTCAGGGTTCTGCGGGTGTCCGGAGAGGTCCGACAGGCCCTCCTCCACACCCGGAAGCGGGTTGTTGCACTCCGTGAGGTGGCCACATGCCTCCAATGGCAGAGGGAGATGATGGGGCATGCAGCCCTGCTTGCTATGCCCATTGACCAGTGGGTCACTGAGCGGGCATAGGGGTGGTGGTCCAGGGCGCTGGCACAGTGGGACAAGGTCACCTGGAAAGTGCACTTTCGGATGGAGAGATGCATCCTGCTGTGGCTCACGGAGCTGTTAATGCCCTGGCTGGAGCGGCAGCACACCCCCATGCAGGCCCCCATTCCCATAGTCTAGTGGGTGGCCATCAGGGTCTGGGTCCTAGCAATGCCCAACTCCTGCCAGTCCATCTCACAGCACTTCGGTGTCGGGGTAAACACTGTCGCCGGGATCCTGCGAGACATCTGCAAGGCAGTGGAGGGCATGCTCCTTGACCGAGCGATCCAGCTGATAGACCAGGAGACTGTGATGGCCGGCTTCACGGCTGGCATATTCCCCAACTGCATGGGCGCAGTGGATGGCACCCACATCGAGATCCTCCGCCCATCCGATGGGGAGGCCGCGGAATACATCAACAGACACGGCTACCACTCCCTGCAGCTGCAGGTGGTCATGGACCACCGGGGGCAGTTCATAGACATTTACATGGACCACTCTGGGCACAGCCACAATGCCCGGATCATGACCATCTCTCCCTTCTATACCCAAATGTACCATGGGGACTTCGCGGACATGGGGATTACCCGGATCGAGGGGGTGCTGATGCCCCCCTGCATCCTGGGGAACCTGGCCTATCCACTCACCCATGGGTTATGAAGGCATACCCGGTCACCAGGAATCCTGTGGAGGCGCTCTACAACAACTGCCTGTGTGCAAGCAGGACCGTGGTCGAGTGGGCCTTCCGGGCCCTCAAGCAATGCTGGAGGTACCTCGCGGGCCGGCTGGACTTCATGGTGGAGACCTTGGCCCTGGTGGTTGGAGCCTGCTGTGTGCTGCACAACGTGTGCGAGAGGCTGCCCTCGACTACCCCGTGCCCCGGCGCCCTCCCAGCCCTATGTGAACGCAGAAAACCCGTGGGAGTACCAATACGCAAAGCGCATCTGTGCTGCCCTGGCCAGGTGGATCAGCCAGGAGGCTGAGGCATGAAGGTGCACCCCCCAGTCTTCATCCCCCTGGGGCCCCCACTGGCACCCTGGGTGCACCCCTCGATGCCCACCCACCCCCAGCCCCAGGCCCATGAACAGAACCACGGAAGCGACTATGGTGCCCGTACATTTATTGTGACCACCACCTACAGGTGCCCCCACCACCACCACCCACCTCCCAGTACCGTGTACCCCCCTCATGCCACTCACCCCCTCCACCCAGTCCCCCACGACTTGCATGTCTTCGGGGCCTCCCTCTTGGCCGCCCTGTGGGTGCCATGGAGCTCTGGGAGCTCCTCCCCCCCCCATTGTCCGTGTCCCCAACAGTGTCCTGGGAGGCCTCGGTGTCCATAGGGGCAGGTGGTGTTGGGACAGACCCAGGGCCGGAGGGCCCACCCTGGGTGCCTGCTCCTTCTGGAGGCCTACAGGGACCGGTAGGTGGCTGCGCGGGCCCAGCAGGCATGCCGGTGGCTGGGGCAGTGGTGGAGGTGGTGGGGATGCCAAGGGGCCCAGCATCAGGGCTGGGGCAGGCAGGTGGAGAGATTATGGTCCCTATGTGAAGCAGCAGCGAGGTTCCGATGTCATGGGATTGGTCCATCTTGGCAGAGTGCTCTGTCACCATCACGTCAATGGCCTGTTCCTGTCACCTCCACCTGCAACGCCTCCACCTGCATGCTGTGCTCCTGGAGGTCCATTCAAATCGCACCTCCACCTGCAGCCTCTGATCCCTTGCCTCCGCTTGCTGCACGGCCCTTTTGGTGGCTGCCTCCATGCGATCAATGGTTGCTATCTTCTGCTTGTCCTGCTCTGTGGTGCTGCGGACAATGTCCTCTACCTAATCCTCCCTCCGGCGCTGTACCCATGCTCGGTGCTCCCTCATCTGCTGGGCCGGGGACACGGGGCCGGTTTGATGGGGCCTGGCGGGTCACCCTGTTGGGGTGCACAGTAGGGGTTGGTCAGGTACCCCAGCCTCCCACCCCCCCATCCTGTGCCGCGGCTGGTGGGTCCTGAGCCCCCCCTTCTGGTGACCGGCTGGTTCCCTCCCATGGCATCCCCCAGCACCCGCCCCCCCTCCCCTGCACCACTTGGGCCGGGTCCCCCGCCCGGCCACCCCCGGCCTCCACTCCCCCCACATGCCATGTTGCCTCACCTGGGACCTCTGGCTTCTCCTGGGGCTGCTCGCCACCATCCCCTTCATCTGCATGTGCCGGGGCATGGCGTGACCTGCGATGATATTGGAGGGGGTGGGTGGGGGTGGGCATTGCTTGTCCCCTGGTGGCCTCAGGACCCCCTTTCTGAGGTCAAGGGTGCCCAGGGTTGCTGGGGGAAGCCCAGTGGCCAGTGTGCCCCTCTCCCTGCTTCAGACCATCCCCTCTGATCTGTTTCCCTTCCCACCTGCTCGCTTACCCTCTATGTTGGTCTCAGATCCCTCTACGCTGGTCCCCTTGCATCCCCTGGCTGGGGTGCCCAGTGTACCGGCCTTGGCCCCTCCCAGTATGGAGGTCGGCTGGGGGCTTCTAGGGCCGGTGTGTGAGGGGGACCTGCAGGTCCCCGAGGTCCCGAGGCGTTCCTCATGGGGGTGGGTCCCCTGAAGCCAGTGCCTTCTAGGGGGGCGGTGAGGGGAGGGGATACCTCATCCCGTTCCCTGCCCTGGACCATGGCACTCCCCACAAGCCATGGAGCAACTATGGAGCCCTTCATGTGCAGGATGCGGTCTAGGGCATCATAGTAGGGGGCGGTCCAGGCTTTGTGCCTAGACCGCCGGTTGTTGTCTTTAATGGCCTTGTACCCCTGCTTGAGCTCCTTGACCTTAGAGTGGCACTGGGCCACGGTCCCGTGGTGCCCCACCGCCTCGATGTCCCACACGATCTCTTGGTAGATGTGCTCATTCTGCTGGTTCACGGATAGCTCCAGCTGGTGCTCCAGGGTCCCCCAGATCCTAATAAAGTCCTGGGTTTCCCTGTGCCCCCCATTGCCCCCCTCAGTGGTACAGCCATCTCCCACGGGGGTTCTCCTGGTCCCGGTCCTCCTCCTCCTCCACATGCCCTCTGCCCATCTCCTCTGGGGGCTCAGGCTCCTGGGCCCGTTTCCATGTCTGTGGGTCGTAAAGGTGGTGGGGGGGTTGGTTTCTGGGTTGCCTCATCCTAGAAAAGAAGGCAATTGGGGGGGTAGGGGAGAGCTCAGCTGCCGGCCTGAGTGGCCTCTATAGCCCTGGCTGGCTGCCACTGGGCAGCCGACGGCGGCCCAGAGCCCAGGTCCAGTTAGTCAGTGACTGTTAGAGCTTTAAAAAAAAAAAATCAGGCTGGACAGGGTGAGTGGGGGGTGTCCCCCCTTCCACCCACGCAGCCTGGGAGGGGTAGGGGGGAGGTATTGGGGGGGGGTTCCATTGATTTCAATGGGGACAGTTCCCCATTGAAATCAATGGGGGAAAAAACGGTACCAGTATACCGGGTTTAATCCGGTAAACTGATTTTTTGGAAACCGGTAACCAGTAAAACCAGTAACCGGTTTTTTGCCCCCAAGTCCCACCCCTATTAAATGGTAAATGTATTCCCCCCCCCCCCCATCCCCTGCAGCCTACATCAACCGCTGCCAGTCCTGCAGCCCCATCTGGGACTGCTGGCTGATTAGGGAGTGGACTGACTGAATCACTTAGGTTTCCCCTTCCTCTGCAACCTACATCAACTTCCACTGACTCTGCAGACAGCTGGTGAAGGCAGTGCCTAAGGATCCCAGCCATTAGGTGGCCATTAAGTGGCTAGTAGTGTGGCAGTAGAACATTATGCTTCACTGCTTCTTAGATTTTGGTATTTTACATTATGAACAGGTTCATGTTTTATTGTAATCCAGGTGCAGGGGATTTTGAGTCCCTGCAAGATGATGTACCTGGGACTTATTATGAGGGCTCTGGGGATGGTTGGAGTTCGGAACAGCTACAATGCCTCTGGGAGGGGGAGTAGGGAATGTGTTTGGAGGAGCGTTTAGGTGGAGATTATTATTATTATTATTATAAGCATTTATATAGTGCCAGTGATGTACCTGGCGCTTTACAAAAAATAAGATAGACACGGTCCCTGCCCGAGAGGAAGAGGATTTCCCCCATGAGCATGGTTAGGATGGAATTGTAGGGTAATAGGAGGGGGTGAGATACAGGATTGACCATTGAGGCAGGGCAGTTATGGGGCAGGTCCAGAGATTAGAGAATCTCAGAGAAGAGGACTCCTCTCAGTGGGAGTAGTGTAGGTTTGGGGTAGGGCTGGGTTAAAATATCCCCTCTGTTTTTGTAGAACAGTTCTGTGGAAATGGAACAGCTGGCAACATTTCTATTGGAATTCCAACTGAATTGGAATTTTGCACATACGCAAAATGGCAAAAGTTATTTTGATCATTATGAAACATCATCAGATACTTTGCTCCTTTTCTTCTGACTTCTGAAGCTAGAAATTCATATGGAAAGCACTAGGCAGGCAGGATTAAAGGGACTGAGAAATTTAAAACAAATCAAGCTCAATTTATCCCTTTATAGGGATTCAGTTAAGAGAATCCCATCTGGGGCTTCCTTCTCCAAAAACACTTACAGATTCTTTAGAAACCTAATGGGTGGCACAAGCACAAATGGATATAAACTGACCATGAACAAATTGACATTGGAACTTAGTTTTCTAACCATCAGAGGAGCAAAGTTCTGAAAGAATCTTCCCTTGAGAATCATGGCAGCAAAATACCTGACTATTTATAAGTTAGAGCTAGATAGATTTCTGAGTGGTGTTATTTTATTTTTTATTTATTTTTATTTTATATTTATATTTCTACCCTTCCCTTCTCACAAAAGCAACTCAGGGCGCCTTACAAATTCAATAAAACAAGAATCATAATATAAATACAAATATATAAAAATAACAGTATAAAAGACACTAAAACACCAAACATTGTACATAAAATGAAGATACCCTCCCCCCAAGCCAACTAACCCATCCCACCCTCTCCTGGCAAATGCCTGGTAGATAGGTTTGCCCACACTGGGGACAAGGGTTTCCTTTCTTTCTTATGTCTAATTTTTAATGTATTTATTTATTTATAAAAGATTTCTATCCCACCCCTCCTGCCCACAGGGCAGCCCAGGGCGGCGAACAACAAGATGCTAATTGGATGCTTCAGTGAGTTGCCTGCAGAAGTCAGGAAAAATTTCTTCCCTGCTTCCAATGTATTGTTTTTCCTCGCTTTGTGAAGCAACAGAGATAGCCAAAGCTATAGATCAGGGATTCTCAACCTGGTGGTCGGGAACACCAGAGTGATTGGGCAATGCGTGAAAGGGCTCCCCGTGCCCATTCATGAAAATTATGCAGTGCTCCCAAGTAGTTACTTATGTCATGCCAGTGCTCATGACTGGAAAAAGATTGAGAACCCCTGCTATAGATGTCACTGGATAGGGTAGAGTGGTGACGGAGCGGTGCAGGAAATTTTGTCTCAGATGCTTGCCTGATGCATTTTGTTCACATGTTCAGGATCTAAGTGATCACCATATTTGAGGTTTAGAATTAATATTCCACCAGATAAGAATGGCTGGTGATCCTAAGGAGTTTTCTCTTTTCTGTACAACCTGGAATATGGCTTACTAGACAAGGTCACCTAGGGTATATCTTATTGATCATCAATCATCATTAGTCATCTGTGACGGAGACCGTGTCTGCCCTCTCGGTGTGTAGCCTGGCCGGGTTCACGACTTGTCTGGAGGAGGGGGGCCCTGCCCTAGGCGTTTCCTTCTGCTGCTGCATCCACGGAGCCCGTGGCTACCAGCGGTCACGTGGGGCAGCATATTACCGCCTGTTTATTTATTATTTATTTATTTTTGACATTTATATCCCGCCCCTCCTGAGAACAGCTCGGGGCGGCTTCCAACACAATAAAACAATTATAAAATATAAAACAATTTTAAAACATCAGCAATTTAAATACTTTAAATTTATTTAAAGGGCCCTGGGAATACAATTAAAAAACATTAAAACAATATACAAAGTAGGGTAGGGGCGATAAACAAAACCCTATCCCACCCTCCCCCACCCAAAGGCCTGGGTGAACAGCCAGGTTTTACAACACCGCCAGAATAACAACAGGCTTGGAACCAGGCGCGCTTCCTCCAGAAGGGAGTTCCAAAGGTGAGGCGTGGCCACCAAGAATGCCCTCTCCATTGTGGCCCCGCGCTTCACGCGGGGGACCTCCAGGAAGGCACCCCCGGCTGACCGCAGGAGCCACTCTGGGTAGCGGAGGGCGAGGCTATCCTTGAGGTATGAGGGGCCCAGACTATGAAGGGCTTTATAGATCAACACCAAAACCTTGAACCTGGCTCGGCACGCTATTGGCAACCAGTGCAGAGTCTGGAGTACAGGTGTAATGTGCTCCCGATGACCCGTCTCCGTAAGGAGATGAGCCGCTGCATTCTGCACTAGCTGCAGTCTCCAAACCAGGAACAAGGGAAGCCCCACGTAGAGCGCGTTGCAGTAGTCCAGCCTCGAGGTGATGAAGGCATGAATGAGGGTGGCCAGGTCTGGGCCGTAGACAAACGGATGCAGCCTACGCACCAGATACAGCTGGCGGAAGGCAGCCTTAGCGACTGCCTCCACCTGCTGCTCCAGGTGGAGGTCTGCATCCAGTATCACCCCCAAACTCTGGACCTGCTGAGCTATAGGAGGGCAAATCCCCCCAATCAGGGGGGCCACCACCTCCCTTGCTCTCCCCACCAACATCACCTCCATCTTATCGGGGTTGAGTTTCAGTCTGCTCTGCCGTATCCATTCCGCCACAGCTTCCAAACACTGGGATAGCAATGAGACAGCAGGGTCTGGGTCAGTTGAAAAAGAGAGGTACAGCTGAGTATCATCAGCATATTAGTGACACCGCACCCCAAACCCTCTCATGACCTCCCCCAAGGGCTGCATGTATACATTCAATAATAATGGAGACAGAATGGAACCCTGCGGAATGTCACATGATAAAGCGCGAGGGCAAGATGTCTCATCCCCCAGCACCACCCGCTGGCTTCTCCCTGAGAGGAATGAATGGAACCATTCAAGAACAGTCCCCCCAGGTCACGCAGCCGCCTCAGCAGCAGCCCATGGTCCACAGTATCAAAAGTGGCCGAGAGATCTAGCAGGATGAGAAATGTTGAACATCCTGCATCCATCTCCCGGCGGAGGTCGTCGACCAAGGCCACCAACGCCGTCTCAATGCCATAGCCGGGACAGAACCCAGATTGAAAAGGGTCCAGGAAACCAATGCTAGTTAGATGCAACTGGAGCTGGAGTGCCACTGCCCACTCAATAACCTTCCCTAAAAAGGGAAGGTTAGAAACAGGTCAGTAACTGGCGAGCGCATCCACGTCCAAAGATGGTTTCTTCAGCAGGGGGCACACCACAGCCTCCTTGAGGCAAAGCGACAACCTCCCCTGCTGCAAGGACACGTTCACTACCCTCGCCAGCACCAGGACGGGCATGGATCAAGTTCGCAACAGGTGGCCCTCACAGACCCCAAGACATCCACCGCATCGGACGGCGTCACTTCCTGAAACTCCCTCCACAAAGCTGGACTGGATGGGGCCTCCATCACCTCACGCTCTCCCCCTACTGCCCCTAATCCAGCGGCATTGGAGCTTGTGCACCTGCCATGGCCCCCTGCTGCTGACTATACCTTGTCGGGGCCCACCGGACGGAGCTGGTGGTGCTGGCTGCTGTGTGGTCTCCTGCTGATGTTCAGGTGGGGCTTGCCATGCCGGATCTGTTTGAGGCATACTACCTCATTGCCCATCACATGGCGGGACTGGGCTACTGCCAGGGAATGCTTCAGTGGCCCCACTACATGCATCTGGTGGGACAACCGGTCCCAGCCCCCCTCCTTACACCCTGAAACTGGCTGTGAGTCCCCCTGTGTCTTCGGTGTCATGAATGATGGCCCCAGTGTGTGATCCCTGCACCTCCCTGCTGGCTCGGGGCTGTGGCCGCTCACTCGGTGCCGTTCTGGCCTTGCGGCTGTTATGGCTGGTTCACTTGCCGCTGTTCTGCTCGCCTGTGTCACTGTACCCCCTCCATGGGCACCCCCTGTCCTTCTCTGCCTGTGGTGTGCCTCTCTGTGGTCAGCCCCCCCTTTGGCTGATTCCTGCTGCCTGTGACCTCTATTGGCTCTCCCCTTGGTGTCTTCCTTCCTTGCCCGGCTGCCCACATGTGTGTGTCCATGCTCTGCCCCCCTCCGCCCCCTGGTCATCTCCGTGACTGTGCAGAACTTGGGGCCACTGGACAGCGCCTCCCGGCTTCCTCCGGGGGGGGGGGCTGCATGTGCTGCCTGCAGGATCCAGCTCACATCCATCCCCAGCCGTGCTTCTGCATAAGCAAGGGGGATCCTTGCCATCTGGACCTGCCTCGGACCTCTCCAGTGACTTCTCTGGCTTGGTTGCCCTCCCTCTGTGACCCTGCTCTGTCCCAGTGGGACCCCATGTGACATTAATTATTATTATTAGCTTTTATATAGCAAAAGCAACGTACCTGGTGCTTTACAGAGTTTATGATAGACACCGTCCTTGTCCGAGAGCTTACAATCTAATGACAGGGGGAGGGGAGACAGGGAAGGTGGAACAGAGGGAGGGACAAGGGATGTAACATTCATGAGGATGCTCTTGGATGGCCCATGCTCCCTGTGCTGTCAGTGGGGTTCTGGGTGCCTTTCACCATGTCCAGGCCTGTTCCCGGCCTGATCCCCTCCCCTTCCTTGGCCCAGGGATTCCCTCCCCACCCCCCATGTCCGTGGTGCTGTGTATGTTGACCTTCCCAGGGTGCTCCCCCCTTCCTTCCTTCCTTCCTTCCTTCCTTCCTTTCCTGTTTGGGTATGTTTGTGCACAGTCGTGTGTGTTTGTGGTCTGTGTTCTGCTGTGTCCGCGGCTTCCCTGTGCCTGTAGCATGTGCCGCCTTGGCTTCTCTTCTCCCTCCTCTCCTTCCCTTCCCATTTCCCTTGTGTGGGCATTGCCTTTTGGTGATTTTGGCTTCCTTTGACCTCAGTTGGCCATGTTTGCTTCCCGACCCGCTCCAGTGTCTTCTGGGTGTTCTTACCACGGTCCGGGATTGGCGTAACATCTGTTGCGCTGTCCCAGGCCACGGTCTGTGTGTCCATTTCCTTGCCATGGTCCCGCTCCCATCACGTCTGTTCGGGGCTTTCTTGGACCACAGGAGGGGGTTAGCTAGCTCACCATGGTTGGGAATCCACTGTGGTGACCCGGGTGCACGTAACGTCTGAAATTACCCTGAGATGCTACAGGAAACTGTTCTTGTGAATGGTAGAGCATTTTGCATTTAAATTTGTATCGTACAAATGTTATGATTTTATAGGGACATAGTTAAATTAGTCAGATCCATCTTTTTAAAACGTATTTTATACATTTTAAACCAAAATGTGACTAGCCTTTTTCATTTATTGATATTTTTTCAAGCTTCATGGGGTTTCATTGCAGTGCATGGTCCTGTCTGCATGGAGTTCATTACATACAGTATTAACTCCTTAATCATTAATTACACAGAGGCATAACTATAATAGGTGCTGCAAGAGCAGCCACACTGGGCGGCGCATGGGCCTGAGGAGCCCACATGTATGTAGGATGCATCTGCACACTGGAGTGAATTGCCTCAGCAGGAGGCCCATTCCATCTTCTGCAGCAGAGCCCATTCCATCGTAGAATTCCATAGAACCTAGAGACCCTAGTATATTCCATACATGGCCCCTGTAATCTCACAGTGTGTCCCAAGTCATGTGAGAAAGCTATAACTAATAGGGATTAAACCAGTAGGGTTTCACAGAGATTTAGGGACAACACTAAAATCCTTAGAGCATAGATCAACATACTTAATAATGGCTTTTTGAAATCTCCTATAGAACTTTGTGACAAGTACATACTTTTCTGTTAGTCATTCTAATTTGGAGGTGACCGGTTCTAAATAACTCATCAGGGAAATTTGTGATGGCCAACTAAGCAATACAGAGAGAATAATTTCTACAAATCAACATTACAATGCAGACATAACATTCTGTTTGGAAAATATTGTTACGAAATTGAAATGGTATAGGTTTACACCATTATTGGTATAGTTTATATACAATTATTGAAATGGTATAGCTTTTTCCATTGTATTGGGAACTGCATTTTACATATGGAAGATAGCGTGTAGGTAGGGTGGCCACCTCTTGTGGTTTGACCCTGAGACTCCCATATGCCCATACGGGAATCTCGGGGTCAAACTTCAAGAAGTGGTAACCCTTGGTGTAAGGTTATGTTGTTAAAAGGCAAAAACAAAGTCCCCTCCGCGATCATTGCGGCGGGGGTTTGGCGGCGCCCGTTCCCCTCCCCGACAAGGAAGACGGGGAGTGAGCGGCCACATGCCGGCAAAGGGAGAAGGCTGGGGTTGCTAGGCAACCTAACTGAAAAGCGCCTGGGACTCTCGCGAGAGCGGGATTCCCGGGCGCCATCTTAGAATCCCCACTCTGCCGCCTCATTCGGCCGGGTGGAGAGCGGGGAGACAGACACGCACCCACCCACCCAACCCTCTTATAAGGCACCACTCCGAGTCTGACTGGCCGCGACTTAGGGCCGGAAAGGAATTTTCCCTGAGCTAAAATTGGCACTACGGCAAGGAATTTTTTGCCTTTCCCGGAGTGAAATGCCAAAATGAGAAGAGGGCAAGGATGCAAATTTGCTGGTGGTAGGCTGAAATGTCGCACTCTTGGCGGTAGGCTGATTTCAGGCCAAGGGTTAAAAGTTTTAAAAGTTAACATAGCATAGGGTAGCAACATCTCCTTAAGAGAGGGGTATAGGCCATCCATAGCCGCTCAGTGCGGCCCACTGTATGGTCAGCCCAAGGGTGAGAGACGAGCGGCCGGACCTCCTGGGCGGACCATGTACCAAACAGCAGGTTACGGTGTCCTCATCCTTGTTGTTTAAACCCCCGCCTCGGTGGGCGAGAGGGGATAGGGGCGAACAACCCGCTCCGGCCCGGTGAAACCGGGGATTGGGGCAGGGTGTAAGTTGAAGAAGTTTGCTAAGGTAGGGCATAGGAGGATTCCCCTTGGGCTTAACCCGAAGACGGTAAGGATGGGCAACTGGCGCACAAGGACAGCGCATGTTACAATAGGGGAACCTCCTGTGGTGATGGTTAACAGTTAGGAAGAGATTGATAGGACCCCAGTACAAAGGGGGAAGTGGGAGGGTTACCTCTTCCCCCTTTTTGACTAAGAATAAAGAGTGAGGCCGTTCAATCCCATATAAGTGTCCGCGTCTTCCTTGGGGGGGGGTGCGTCGACAAATCCAAAAGAACTTGGACCACTGAGTGCACACAGCGGCTTAGAATATGGAACATCACTTTCACTCTGGTTGTCTGTTTAGGGTGGGGAACCACCAAGATGTGGGCCAAATCTGGCCTGCAGCTCTTTATTTTATTTGGCTCCTTTCCAGGTCCTGGATCTGGCTATGGATCAAGTCCTGACCAAGCTCCATTTGTTTGGGGTGGCGGCAACATTTCCTGGGATTGCATGTCAACAATTTAGGCAATAGCAAGTCACCGTGATCAGATGACATTTATCCAAGGGTACTGAAAGAACTCAAATTTGAAATTGCTGAACCTATCAGTAATAAGTAACTTATCGCTAAAAATCCTCTTCTGTGGCAGAAGATTGGAGGCTAGCAAATGTAACACCAATTTTTAAGAAGGGTTCCAGGGGTGATCCTGGAAACTACAGACCAGTAATTAAATTTAATTTTATTAATATAAATGATGTAATTAATACATTGGACTTAGAATTTTTTTAAGTAGTTGCATAATCTCAAGTTGTAATATGTGCTTCAAAAGATCGAGTTTAATGCAGTGTATTAATCGTGATGTTGAGGTGGCAAGTTGGTGACTCTAAATATAAGTAATTATGGAAAAATAAATAAAATAAATAACTAATCATTGGAAGATTAAATCTTTATTGGAACAATGTAGAGAAGTACGGTTAATTATAAATGTAAGTTGTATTAATGATTGGAATAGTCAAATAGTTATTGGATTAATTTGTATAAATAAGTATAAATTAATTTCCATGCTTTTTAGAGTTTAAATTTTGTCATAGTTCATATTGTTAAATAGTTGTGTTAATAATGTATTTTTAAAAAACGTACGTTTTTTTTTTTAGAAATGATCCTGCATTTAACGTGTTTTTTTAAAAAACTGAAAGTTTTGTTGATGAAGTAATTTCCAAGGTTTTTTTAGATGTGAGGAATAGAATAATGTGAATTTTTAATATATAATAGTCTCCCACCCACTCTTTCCCGGAAGGTAGCCTCCATAATGATAAGGAGGTGCTCCTGAGACCACAGAGAATCTTCACCGCTTAGAGACAAAGATGCTGCCATCAGCCTGGCCTAGGAGAAAACTCACTTCTGAAGCCAGATACCCCACAAGGAAAGAGGACTGGGGATATCTGGAGGTGTAGCTGGACTCACCCAAACCCCAGCCTGTAAACAATACATTGATTAGAGGACACCCTATACACCCCCAAAACACCTGGGGGCCTTGCATTGGCCCCCAGGACATCCCCATCCCATCCCAAGGACACCCTAGCTAAAGCTGGCTTGAGCAGAGTCAGGTTCAGTCAAGTGTCCTGGGGCCAATGCAGGGTGAGCCCACTCCTCCTCTGCTGAAGTCGGAAGCCTGAAAGAGCCAGTGAACCCTGACCCCAGTTTGCTTCCTGCTGTGTCTAATTCCCTACAATCTAGCCCCACACGGGGCAGATCCAGGAGGGATGTTGATGGAGATGGCTGGCTGAAGTTAGTAGTTGGTATAGTGACCATATACAAAATAAATTTTCTATTAAATGGGGAAATGAATTCACTATTGAGGCTGTTCTTAAAAACATCTCTTAAATTATCAAGAAATTAATACATTTTATATATGTATATATGAAGATTAACATTTAAAATCAGATTGTTTTAATTGGCCTCATATTGTTTTATTTATTTTATTTATTTTAATTACTTTTACCCTGCCCATCCTGCCAAATGCAACTCGGGGCACCTTATAGTATAAAATTTAAAACAATATAAATATAATTAAAATAACACACACACACACATAATAATAATAAAATTAAAAAACAAACAAACCATAATGGGAGACATAAAAATAATCAACTCCCCCAACCTAATCCCCCCTTCACCCATCTCCCTCACCGAAAGCCTAGCAGAACAGCCAAGTCTTACACTGGCGACAGAAGGAGGGAAGGTCCAGTGCCACTCAGGCCTCCGCTGGAAGGGAGTTCCACAGCTGAAGAGCAGCCACCGAGAACATCCTCTCCATAGTTGCCACCCAAACAACTCGGGGGACTTCCAGAAGGGTGCTCCCAGCAGACAAGAACAATCCCCCCCACCCCAGCAAGGTCCCACAGGAGTATCACCAACATCTCTTGGTCAACGCTATCAAATGCAGCAGACAGACTTAACAAAATCAACAGGGTCAATCGACCCTGGTCCAATTCTTGGCAGAGATCATCGACCAAGGCCACAAATGTTGTTTCAGTGCCATAACCCAGAAGCCAAACTGCAAGGGATCAAGAAAACTGACACAGTCCAGATGCCCCTGCAGCTGCTGAGCCACAACCCATTCAATATTCTTCCCTAAAAGGGGGAGGTTATAGACAGGCTGATAACTGGCAAGGGAGTCAATGTCAAGAGATGGCTTTTTGAGCAGAGGCTGGACCACCACCCCCTTGAGACAGCTTGGCACTCTGTCCTCCCAAAGGGAGGCATTGACCACCCCTGCCAGCAATGACCCCAGCGTCTCCTGACTGGCCTTGACCAGCCAGAACGGATACGGGTCCAGTTTTCAAGAGTGGCCCTGACAGCCCCCAGAACCCCCTCCACATCAGTGG
This sequence comes from Sphenodon punctatus, assembly GCA_003113815.1. Lineage (NCBI taxonomy): Eukaryota > Metazoa > Chordata > Lepidosauria > Sphenodontia > Sphenodontidae > Sphenodon > Sphenodon punctatus. The sequence continues at coordinate 203,621 of QEPC01014502.1, read as the reverse complement.
GCAACATCCACTGAAATTGATGACATGAAATTGGACAAGGTGGGGCTTCCACAACCTCTGGTTCTCCCATTGTCATAAACATGGCATCAAAATCATAGTGGATACGAGCGATCTTATCCACAAAGTATTATTATTATTATTATTAGCAGTAGCATTTATATAGCACCAGCAATGTACCTGGTGCTTTACAGAGAATAAGATAGACATGGTCCCTGCCTGAGAGCTTACAATCTAAAGACAGGGGGAGGGGAGACAGGGAAGGGGGAACAGAGGGAGAGACAAGTTATGCTACAATCATGAGTAATCAACAAACATGTCACAGCGGGCACTGGAAAACTCCAAGGCCAGGCCAGACTGACCAGCCCCTTCACCACCCAGAAAAGCTCCGCTTCACGAGACTGCGGAAGCAATGAGGGCAGCAAAGAACTCCTTCTTTGCTGCCTGCACAGCTACAGCATAGGCTTATAAACTCGCTCTATGTTGCAATTGGTCAGTTTCAGCACACGAACAACACCACCATCCTCCAACTGCCGTCCTTCACGCTTCAGTTGCCACAGACCCTCTATAAACCAAGGACCAATGTTTAGAGAGTGGATGCCTAGGAGCTGTTTGTCCATGGTCTGTGTCAGCAAGGTGTTCCAAAAAGTTACGAGGTCATTGAGTGAACGGTCTTCAAGATCAGAGGGTAACTCCACAAGAGCATTCAGGAACCTCCCCGGTTCCATAAGTCTCCAGGGGCAAACCATCCAAACTGGTTCTGCACCTCTCCAGGGGCAGACGTGCACCAGGAGACAGGCCCACCAGAGGTAATGATGCATCAAGAGCTCTGCTGAAACCTCCCCCGTCAACAGATCCACCACCTTATGGCCAGTGCAAAAAATCAGGTCCATGGTTGCCATGGTGGCCATGAACTCACACTCCACCCCTCCAAGTCTGGTGTCAGCATGGATGTTGAAGTCCTCCAAGACCAAGATCTTTGGGGAGCACAACACCACCTCCAAAACCCGCTCAGCTAGAGCATGTAGGAATGCTGCTGTACAGGTCAGTGCATGGTATATCAGAAGCACCCCTAATTTGTCTCCCACCAAATCAATCACAAGATAGAGGCCCTCAATGCCCAACGTAACCTGCACCGGGTACCTCCTCACGACCCATGAATCCCTAAAAATCATGGCTACACCACCACTCCATTCCTCTAACCATGGCTGATGCTGCATGGAGTACCCAGCTGGAACAAGGTCAGCCAGGATAGGCCCAGACTCAGTATCCAGCCAGGTCTCCGTAATACACACGAGGTCGGCCACATAGTCCAGGATCAACTCCTGGACAGTTGTCAATTTATTTGCAACTGACCTCACATTCAGCAGCAACAGATTCAGACCAGGGGCCCTCTGATCATGAACCACCCTACAGCCTGCTTGGGGGATAGCGAGAGGAACAGGCACCAAGCACCTGTCCCTTATCGCTGATCACACATATTCACCAGAGGGACCATAATTCCCCCACCCCATCATGACTCCAATGACTGCAGTTCCACCCCCAGCTGGCCCCATACCCAGACTCCCCTCCCCCTGACTGCTCTACCCAACTGATGAGGGAGATCCCAATCCCCTCACCTCCCCAACACCTCCCTCTCTCACCAAGTGGTATTCAAAAAACCCTTCCCAGGAATCATATCCCCCCCCCTCACTGGGAAAATGACCCTGCCCTTCCGAACCCAATCCCTCTCCTCCCCCCCTCTTACTGGGGCAGGGGACATTCCCCTGCAACCCTCCCTCCACTATATATCCGACCCCTAACCAAACCTCCCCCAAACTACTTCTAATCAAACCTCCCCCAACAAACCAGCACATACAACTCTAGCCCCAGAAACTCTACAAATGCCAGCAATACAACAAACCAGCCATGAAACCACCAGTCCTCGGCTAAACCCACCCCAAAATAACAAGTCCCACTGCCCCTCAGCCCACTGTCACCCAGAACGACCCCCTCTAACCATTGTTCTACACCCAAGGACCACACCAAAAGACCCTTTGGTGTGAGTCTTAGGCCTGTGCCTCCGGTGTGCATCTGGTCCACGCCTGCAGTGGTGCTGGGCTGGGCTGCTCTTCAAGCCCTCCCCATCTGGAAGTCACTGCCGGCAGCTGACCCCAGGAGGACCTAAAATGAAGAAGGTCATTGGGATGGGAATGAGATCTGTGGGAATGGCTGAAGTGGGGGCAGGGTGGGTGGAATGACAGGGAATAGGTCCCAGGGAGCACCTGGAATGAAGGGGATGACAAGGAGATGACAAGGAGAAGGCTATTGGGAGTGGCTGGAATGAATGTAGACTGGGTGAAATGACAGGGAGGAGGCCTCAGGGAATGGGTGGAATGTCAAAGAGAACACCCTCACACACAACTGGAATGACTGGGAATTGTATGTAATAACAAGGAGGCTTCCGTGAGCAATTGGAATGGTGGATGGTGAAAGACTGGTTAGAATGACCGAGAGAAGGCCAACAGCAGCAGCTAGGATGATGAGGGCTGGATGGAATGACTGGAAGGAAGTCACTTGGACTTGGTGGTATTTATTTATTTATTCCGCTTTTATGCCGCCCCCTCCTGCCACAGGCAGTTCAGGATGGCGTACAACAATAAAACACATAAAACATCTAAAAACAATAATACATAAAAGCAGCAATAATACCCCCAAAGGCCCGGTGGAACAGCCAGGTCTTACATTGTCTACAAAAAGAGAGGAGGTCTGCAGACACAGATGGACCTCCGACGGGTGGGCATTCCACAACCATGGTGCATCCACCGAGAACGTCCTCCTCATGGTCAACACCCGAGACACTCAGGGGACCTGCAGGAGGGCACTACCCGATGACCGCAGGGGCCAATCCAGAACCCGGGGGTTGAGGCAATCTCTAAGGTACATCGGGCCAAGGACATTTAGGGCTTTAAAGGTAAGCACCAACACCTTGAATTGGGCCTGGTACATCACTGGCAGTGAGTGCAGAGAACAAAGCACAGGTGTTATGTGCTTGCGCCGGCCCGGCCCAGTCAGGAGATGGGCTGCCACATTCTGCACTAGCTGCAACCTCCAGGCTGTCACCAAGGGTAGCCCCACATAGAGCGCATTGCAGTACTCTAGTCTCGAGGAATATTGTGAAGTGACAGGGAGGAAACTTTGAATCATGTGTATTGTCAAGTGTTTGAATGGAATGATGGAGTATGTCACAAGTAGCTGGCAGAATGACAAGCAATGAGCTATAGAGAAGGAGTTGAATAAGAGAGGATATGAGAGAATGATGACAGGGGCACTCAGGTAACTGGAATGACAAAAGAGGGAGATGGTGCAATGGCAAGGTGAGAGTCAAAGAGGAATGGTGGATTGACTGTGATTGTGTTGGGGGTGGAATGAGTGGGAACTGAATGGAATGACAAGGGACAATGGGTGGAACGATATAAGGGCTAGGTGAATTAAAGACAAAAGTAGGAGACAGAATGGCCAAAGACTGAGCTAAATAGCAAGCAGGGTGTTGGAAGGTGAGAGTGCACAGAATGTCAAGGTAACTACATGGCATGATAAGGATGTGGTAAAGAGGCCCTGATGAAATAACAATGCGGTTGGCAGAGAATGTGTTGAAGGACAGGGGGACCCGGATGTTATTGGAATGACAAGGACAAATGGCAGAGATGTGGAATGATATGGGTTAGATCCAGCCTCCCACCATTCCAGCTGTTCCTGGTATCCTCCTCTTTATCATTCCACTCCGTCGCACATATCATTTCAGTTGCTCTCAGAGGCCTCTTTGCTGTGATCCCAAACAGTCCCATGTCATCCTAACACCTCCTCTTGGCTCCCTCCCAGTCTTTCTGTTTTGGCACTTTTTATTCCCCCTCACCCCCAAATACACACACACCTCTGTCCTTTTTTGGCATTCCACCCCCTCCCTACTCTTCCTTTTTAAAAAAGAGATGCAGCTCTATTGTATTGCTTTACTGCCCAGTAAGGGTTATTGGCATTCACAGAGCTCCATTGTTTCCGATTGGCATTCATGTTGTATCTACTGTTTCCAATGGGAAATCCTTATTTGTTGTAGTAAGTCTCCATATATGCTCTATTCTCTGGGTGCATGCAAGGTGTGGGAGCAGTGTGTTTAGCTCTGCATTAAACGGGGTTGGACTCAATGACCCTCACAGTTGCTTCCAGTTCTGTGATTCTAATGCTGAATGATTTGAGTGGTGTTGGGTTTTTATTTTGGTTTTTTTAAGACATCCTTTAAGCTAAGGTCGGGTATTAGACCATGAAACTGTTTCAGAGCTTCCTGTTCCTGGAGCTGGTCAAGTCTTCTCTTTGGGCAAGAGCTGTATTCTCAAACCTGCAATTTATTCCCCAAAAGAATAAAGATTCTGAGACTTTGGCCCTTTTCAAATGGATGCCCCAACCCCCCGCCCCATCACCCACGCACAGAGCAACAAGCGCCAATGCCAGGTGCTCCGTACATGGAGATGCGTCTAGGTGAGTGGGACTCCATGGAAATGCACCCCCACTCACCCACCGTGCTGCCCACCCATCCGTCCACGCACCCTCTAGAAAAGGGCCTAAGAGAACAGTCCTCGCTCTCTCACTGAAGTCTATGGGAGCTAGCTATTGACTTCAATGAGGACATAATTGCACTAAATGTCCTGTTGTCTGAAACCGTTTGTTTTTCAGATTAAATCAATCAGCTCACAGTGGGTGGGGTTGAAAGGTGTTACCTGCTCTGCCTTAAATTCTCTTGCACTGCCATTTGCTGATGAAGCTGCAAATGAGCCGCTGGAGAGCTCTGTGGCTTGCAAGAACTGATTTTTCAAAATTAAATAACTCTTAATACTTCACCAAAGGTTATCAGTCCATCCTAAGTGATTGATTGACTGCTCTGGCTATATACATGTGAATTTTTGAGGCAGAACTTACTCAAATGAGGAAGGTCTTGCCTTACAAAAAATTGTAAGACTCAGCAAAAAAGACACGAACCAATTAATCTTAAAATCATTATAACTTTGGATAGGCTCAATGGATCTACTTGAAATTTTGCATGTACCACCCTATCCCCTAAAAGAACACACGAGAAATTTTCAGAAACACAGTTTAACCTGCTCATTCATAAGAACATTTGAACCTTTCTGTGATTCTGTATTTTTAACTATTCAGTCCTGAATAATCCTATCAAAAATTGCATTGACACTTTTAGAAAACAAATGGTTTTTAGATGAGGATTTCATGATTATTTATGGTTACTAAATGCTGCAAATGAAAGTTATCGTATCATATACAGCAAAATCCTGCTTTTATTATCCACCCACCGAGACTATTCACTCTCTTTTCAATCATATTGTGCAGCAGATTAGGCGTTCCTCAGTGCTGCGTGCTTTCAAAGCAGTCTGTCAACTGTGATCAGACATGCTGTATGCTGCAAAGCACAAAATGTGACCTGATGCCTTCGAACCTGGAAAGCAGTCAGCAGGAAGTTCCAGCTGAGGTTCACAGTTCCAAAGTCTTCAACCTTCTAATATTTTCAAGGTTTTGTGTGTTTTGCACAGGTCAACACATGGTCCGCTTCTTCTGAAAGTTCACTCACAGTTTAGTAACTTCTTGTGCTTTGGAAGGGGAAGGGAGAAGACATTTATTTAGGGTGTCTATTGCCGTGCAACTTTAATTTGTGTGTGTGTGTGTGTGTGTGTGTGTATGCACAAGGCTTCATGTGTAGTCCCTAATGCACCTTTTGCATAGTAGCTTTTGCATAGAGTTTTAGCAAAATACGGAAGTTTGACTGATTTAGGACAGATACTCAACTTATAAAAGTCAGTGCAGCTCTACTGAAGTCAGTGGAACAATGCATATATATATATATATATATATATATATATATATTTCACATTTAGACTAATACACTGGTATGAAGGATCAGATGCTCGCAAAGTGAAAAACGGGCAAACAGGAATTGCTCCGTTAACTTCAGTAGAGCTACACTGTCTTTTATCAGCTGAGGATCTGTCCTAAATCAGTTAACTTCCCTGTTTTGCTAAAACTCTATGCAAAAGCTGCTGTGCAAAAGGTGCATTAGGGTCTACACATGGAGCCTTCACTAACAGATAGAAGAATTAATTCAAAACTGCCCTTAACAAATGTGTCTTGCACTGTGTCCTACTAAGACTGAGATCTGACATTCTGCCAGAGGGAGTGGGTTTGATCTTTTTCTGTGAAGAGAAGTTTTGCCTACAGTTTTACAAGGTTTCATCAAAAGGAGCTTACCTACGGATGTTAGCAAACGAGACAGTAGCCCACACCAGGTGGGTATTCACCTGCTTGTTTGTTAGCTTTTCACCCCCAGCGACCATAAGGGCTACCACTCACTGGACACACAGCCCCCATTCAGGGTGGGGTCTCAGAGCATGCAGAATCCACTGTGTGGGCAAATGTGAGCTAATGTGTGCCCACATGTCCACGTCCCATCAATTAGGTTGCGTGTAGCACCTCCGTGTGTACGGGTCCACCAGCACTATAGAAGAGTCACAGCCAAAAATTCTAGAGTATTCAGAGGAGTGACTGCTTCCTGCCCCACTCTGATCTCACTCTTGGTGGGGCCGATCCCAAGCTCCGCGGACCAGCACATGCTGCGCACATGGCACATGCAACTTGTGCAGACCCCCAGCACGTGGCCCATGGTGCACGTGCATGGAGCGACACCCACAGAGTTTGGGATTGTGGCCACTGGCACTGCAAGTGTGGGCTGCCTGCAGGCACATGAAATACAGGGGGCTGTTCTACTCATTTCTTAGACTGGACACATTAAACATGTGAGTGGGGGCTTCACAGACCAAACCTAGATGGACTGCAGCAGGCTACCATCTTGTTTGTTTACACCTAATGATGAAGTACAAAGGACAGGCACAGTAAAGTCATCAGGTGAATAGGCCATTTGGGTCCTGGAAATTGTAAACTTGTACTTTGAATGACACCTAGACACAAATGGGTAATCGGAGCACTCATCACAGTTGTTAGATATTTATAGCACTTCTTCATTTAGAGGGGGCATTCTGCTTGAGCTGATCTCCTCCAGGATAGCCTCAGTCAGACCATTAAAGCATGGAGGTGGAAGAACTATATGGAAGAACATAAGTGTCATATTGGGTCATCATGTCTCTGACAGTGGTAACAGAGAAGTACACAACAGGTCATAATGGAGTGTGATCCATCCCTTGCTAATCTAGTCCCCAATGAATTCCTATATGGGGTCAGACCAATGGTCCATCTAGCCCAGTTTACTGTCTCTGACAGTGACCAAATACCAGTTGTTTCAGATGAAGGATCTATAGAATTGACTATTCTCTTTCTACCAGCTGGAAGTTTTATCTTATCAGCAATTTGGCTAATAGTCATTGGTGTGCCTATCTTCCATGAATTCTGACTTTAGTTTAAAACTTCAGAGTATCCCAAATCAGGGGGTTCCATGGGTTAATTTGATGTTTGAAAGAGTGCTTCCTTTTGTTTATTTTAGATCTGCTGCTTGTTAAATTGGGTGCCTCCAGATTCTGTTGTTATGAGACAGGTTAAATAACAAGGTAAAAAACAATTCCAAGCGAAGTCATACCATCTGCAAATGGGGTTGCCATTCTAACTGATATTTGATAGATTTAAGTTTCATTATGGGTAGAATAAAAGGGGACTGCATGGAATAGCAATGAGGTGACAAAAGGGAACAGGTGGAATAACAAAGGAATGAGTGGAAATAAGTACCCAAAGCAGTACCTAGATCAGGAGTGAGGAACCTCAGGCTCGAGCGACAAATGTGGCCCTTGGCTAGTTTTTCTTTGGCTCCTTTTATTTGTCCCCTGGCTCCAGTTCTTACCCCAAGCACTGGGGAAGGGAGCAGAGATGGGGGGATCCACACAAGGATAGGGGATGGATCCATGGTACAGATCCATGATGCTGACCCTCGTCTTCCTGAGTACACCCCTTAAGCAGTCTCACCCCCAACTTTTGTGTGGCCCTAAGAGCTTGTACTAATTTTCAAAGTAGCCCCTAGGAGGGAAAAAAGCTCCACATCTAGAGGCTCAGCAAACAGTAGGGATGGGACTCTTGGTATTGCCGAGAACCGTGAATGGCCAATAATGGCACTCTTGGTTCTAATCCAATAATACCGGTAATTCTCAGTATCGGCAATATTGGTTCTTTTGCATTGCTTTTTTTCTTGGATTTTTAACATTGGGGGTTTTGCCATTGAAGTAAATGGCGAAAATTCAATGTTAAAGATCTGATACCAATAGGTATGATAGAACCAACAAAGAGAGAACCGATAAAACTGAGAACCGAGGTTTTGCCCAAAGTCCCATCCCTAGCAAACAGAAAGATTAATAAATGGTTAAAGTGCTAAGCAATTTTTTTTAAATGATCTATTTTTGCATCCAACCTTATGCTGTAAATGTATTAATCCCCCCCGCCTCCCCCCCAATAAGCAGTGGTATAGGGATAGGTGGGCCAAGTTGGGCAACTGCTGCCCTGGGGCAGGCCCATCTGGGCAGCACGTGACAGAGCTGAGTGCTGGTGCTATAGCTAGACTAGTTCACAAGAGCAGTAGGTAAAGGCACAGTTAGGGGTGGGATGAAATTGTTTCCAGGGCCTTTCCACCCCACCTCACCCCACCCCTGGTCCATCTGCCTTTAATTCCTGCCACTGTGGACTGGAGCAGAAGGATAGGGGGCGGTAGTCGTGCTGTGCAGGACTGCGGGGCGAGGGGACACAGCATGGGGACAAGCCTCTCAGTGGAGCAGGTAAGGGCTTTGGGGGCCCATAATTTGAGTTCCCAAAGAGTCCTAATAGACCTAGTTGTGCCATTGACAGTAAATCTCCATTGTAAAACTTGATTACCATAAAGATACAATGCTGGTTCAGTTAGAACTCACTTAGGTCTTTTTTACATGGCCCCTGCAAAGTGTGTGTGTGTGTGGTGTCTGTTGATGCATCCGTGCGTATGCGGTTGGGTGTGCATGCAGGCACACACACATCCCCCATGCAACTCCCGCTCATCCCCACGCATGGAGCAAGTGCCAGGTACATCGCTGGCGCTATATAAATGCTTATAATATAATAATAATAATAAATTAATTATTTCATAACCACCATTTTCCCCAGTTGCTCCGTGTGTGGGGATGAGTGCAGGTGTGTGGGGATGTGTGTTAGGCAGGAGTGTGCATGCACCCCTATTCACCACACACACCCGCGTCACATTCTTCACATGGGCCTCTCCCACTAATGAACATGTAGAAATCTGTAAAAAGGGCAAAGTGTAAACTGTTTGGGCAGTAAGCATTGCTTGTGCTAGATCAGGGGTGGGAAACCTCAGGCCCGGGGACCAAATGCGGCCCTTAGCAAGTTTTTATGTGGCCCCTTTCCAGTGCATGGAACTGGACCCTGGATCCAGTCTTTACCCCCAAGCACTGAAAAACTGAGCTCAGGATAAGGGAGCAGAGAGGAGGGCATGCACACAAGGGTGGGGGACAGATCCATGACACAGGGTAATTTCAGACGTGATTGGCCCGCAGACCCGCCACGCTGAACCACGGACCAGGATCCATTTCAGATCCCGGTCAGGAATCAGTACAGCCATCCTTTAGACGTGCCGGGCTGATTCCTACCAGGGATCGGGTAGGGGGTGGGGCTGTGCGGCATAGCGCAACACGATGTGTGGCCGCACAGCCCTCCCCCCACACTCCTCCTGCTGCCCGCCCTCTGGGAGACGGGCAGGCGCAGCAGCCAATCCGGCCACTGCACCCAATCCCATGGTCTAGGCCATGATTTGGGATGGGCCAAGGTAACAGATGTTACTTTTGGCCCATCCCAGATCGTGGCCAATCTAACCATGAATCTGGACCTCCAGGCAGTCGGAGGTCCAGAACCGTGGTCATTTTGATCCCCACCAGTGATTCACTGTGGTGAACATCTGGCAGGGAGAAAACAGACGTTATGGGACTCACGGCCAGCACAGGGGATTCACTGTGGTTGACCATGGTCTCATAACATCTGAAATTACCCAGTGATCCATGATCTGGACCCTCCTTTTCTTGAATACACCCATTAAGCACCCCCGCCCCAACCTCTATGTGGCCCTTGGAACTCGTATTAATTTTCGGTGTGGCCCCCAGGACAGAAAAGGTTCCCCACCGATGTGCTAGATTATTGCGTACAACATGTTTAGCCTACAAGAGAAGAGTTGACTGGGAAAACTGTGTTTTACTCCAAGTTCTTTTTTGCATCATTTAAAAGATTGTTGTATGAAACTAAAGTAATTTACAAATTGTATTTTTCAAAGATGACATCTATAAGTGACATAAGTGCCAGGTAAATTAGCTCTGAATGAGGAAGCGTTGACACAAATTCTTCGTGGAGGTGACTTATCTGTTAGTGCTGATCTGTCAGTAAACAGTGACGAAACCTTTGCTGAGAAACTACAACTTTGTAATGTTTAAGTGCCTTTGTTGATGGTTTCTGCTGAATTTTACTTTCCATCTGGCCCAGGACCTGGGGGCTTTCTGGTTTTGCCTATTGATAAAGGCCAGGTGGTCACGTTTTGTGAGCTGTCTGTCATTTGTTCAGAAATGGGACATGGCTGTAGTTGAGAGAAAATAGGATAAAGGGGGACAAAAGGCAGTGGCAGCTGTGGGTATGCAGTGGAATAGAATTCCACTCATTCCGGCACCATTCTTCTGTTTAAGCTCAGCAACACCTGGATGTTCCCTTCGTAATGGCTACTCTAGGGAGGCATCTGAGTCCATACTGAAAGTCAGCAGCAAACAAGCTTGGGAACGTCTGGTGAGTATATCTGCAGAGGCTGTGTGATGATGAGATGTTACTGATGATAAACTACTTGGGCTACCAAAGCTTTTAGTGTTTTCCCAAAGAAGGATAAAATGTTCAACTCAATTCAGAGACCATTGTAGCTTGTTTCTATTGAATTCAGGAGGTGTTGGATCTGGCCCTACATATCTAAAGGGAGAAGATGAGTTGACAGGAACGGAGTCTTAGGAATGTTCAGTGATAGTGAACCTTTAAAATATCTCTTAGTTACTACTTTGATATGACTGTGTATTCAAAAAGATATATAAAACCTTTGTTTGTGGTCAGTGTAGGACCACAGGTATGCTTACTAGTTCACTGTATATCATGCTGGATTGTGCATAACCTCAGATCATTGTGTAACAAATATTTTTCATATATGATGGTGGATTTTCCCCCATTACAAATGGGGACGGGATTCAAATTACAAATTGTTGGACTATGTGACCACGTGACTATGTCCCTTCCAACTTTAAAATTCGATGAAATTAGCAAGCGACCACTAGCATCTAGGGCCAATATGTTAAAAAATATATATATATGGATTCAGCGACTCTAGCTGATATCTTGCCTGTTCCGTCTCTTGCCCTTGTCCGTGGGTCAGGGGTGTGTAGGAGGGCATTCTCGGTTGTTGCCCCCATGCTGTGGAACTCCCTTCCCCAGGAGATTTGCTTGAGCCTGAGTCTGACTGTCTTCCAGAGACAGCATAAAACTTTTTTATTCAGGAAAGCATTTAGCAGGTGGGGATCGGTGGGGTTTGTTTGGAGTTTGGGGTGGTGGTTGGGGGGTTGTGTGGGGATGGTGTGAGGGAGGAGGTGGGAGAGATGGTGTAGGGTTGTGGGGTATTTTTATGTTTTGGTTGTTTTTTTACTTATATTTTATATATTGTAAGCTGCTCTGAGCCATTGTTGGCAGGAAGAGCAGCGTAAACATTAAAATAATAAATAAAATATATGGGACAGCTGTGAAGCACTTAGCATTTTAAAAAAATCATCCCACTAGTTTAGGGAAGTCATTTTAGATTTCTATTTTGTAAGCCGCCCCAAGCTGCCTGTGGTAGGAGGGGCGGGGTAATAAGGTTTTTAAATAAATAAATAAATAAATAAATACCCTGAAAATTGCACATTTTCTTGGTGTAGAAAGATGTATTGTGTGTTTGAATATTACACATATACACATGTTGTAGAACCACAAAAATCAACCAAAAACTCTAGGATAGAGGCATTACATATCGAAATTAGACCATTATATCACTTTTGTACCTTATATATGCTCCCCAACCTCACTTTCACTTCCTATCACGGTGTGTGTAGTTGTTTTTTTACTCTGTCTTTTCCAAATCATAATTGTTTAGAGAAGAACCATTTATTTTGGGGTGTAAGGACTAACAATGGAAGCAGTGTATTGAACGGAGTCTTAAATTTATATTTTTTCTATTGTGTCATTACTCATGACGTTTTTTAGGAAATGAAATCGGTGCTGTCTGACAAATTAAAGTCAGAAATTGTAAAGGGGGACAGTCCAAAAGAAATGGAACTAGCTTTAAGCTTTGTAGAGTGATTCAAATAAACCCACTAAGCTATCTGCATCTACTGAGTCCAATGCTCCCAACAAATTAACTTCTGCTGAGGAGCATAGTATTAATGCCTATTACTGGCCTGAGAATATTAAGGATGCTGTTGATTATCAGTGACGACTTAGCTTTTCCAATATCACTGCAAGCTACACAGAGTTCAAAGAGGTACTTAAGTTAGAATTTACATATGAAGATAACAAAGGAACGGGAGAGCAGTGACTGATGTTTTGACCACCTACAGAATTCATCACCTTGTCAGAAAGTGAGAGTAATGATCAGGCACTGAGACTGTCAACCTATTCTTTTTGAAGTTAGCAGTGCTTCCTCTCTTCCTTCCTTCAAACAATAGAACTGCTTTGGTTGAATATAGTGAAAAACCTGTCCTTATGAGGCATCCTCTTCTTGCTATTTCCCCAGTTATCCCTTCTTTATCTCTCTTGTGTCTTTTTAATTATCTCATCCATGATAGTGATGCACTATGCTAAATATTGATGAGCTTAACTTCACTTCCTGCTGTCACTGAGGGCTGCTTGCCCTCAACACAGTTTCTCAGATAATGATAAATTAATTTCCCATCAGACTGTGGGACTTTGAAAGAGTTACTGATGGCTTTTTGGATTCTGATTTAATTCTAATGATTGAATCATTTTCTAATGATTTTCAATGGAAAATCAAGAACCAGATTGAATGCCCACTCAGAGTGAAAACAGACATGACGCTAACCACCCTTTAACCACCCTTGGTGGTCATTTATGCATGTTGCAGGGCTGCATAGGGCACCAATACAGTCCTGCAACATGCATAAATAACCACCAAGGGTGGTTAGCATCATGTCTGTTTTCACCCTCAGTTCCCACTGACCTCAGAGTGAACATCAGAGCATCCCAAATATAAAAAGTACTTATCGGTTATTACAGAACCTAGCACATAAGACCTGCCATACTGGATGAAACCAATTGTCCATCTAGCATAATATCCTGACTGGCTGTGAATAGAGCTCTGCCTGTCCACTTCATTGGTGCTTCAGTGTCAAAGTCTTAGGGTGTTTCTCAACAAGAAAGCCCCACGCAAGGACCTCCTGCCCATGCATGGGGCCTGTCTTGTCTAAACATTTTTTTTTGGGGGGGAGTCATGCTCCTGTGCCCACCCATCCCCCATGCATCTCCACCCCCCCACCCACCCACCCCCCACGCATGGGACTTTCGGCAAAAAGCCAGAGTGCCCTATGCAGGGACGGGGTGAGCAGTCCCCATGTGTGGGACCACTTGTGTGAAGCCCCTTCCCACACAACAAATGTGGCTCCCCCTTCCGCCCATCTTGTCTAAAAACACCCTTTGACTAGCAAAGCGAGTGGGACTAGGCACAATGTATAAAGTTAAGTTCCAATGTGTGTTTTTCTAAGATACAGGCATGAGTATGGGTGTTTTTAAACAAGCAAGGCTGGTGGGTGGGGGTTGTGTTTGAGTGGCACAGTGCAGAGCACTCACACATATGCCGTGTGTGAGGAGGGATTCTAACCGGTTACTGGAGGCTCCATCAGTGGCCACCGACACCATACAGGCAGCCTCCGCTCACTTCTGCCACCATGGACTGGTCCCTGAAGCAACTCATACAGGCAGCCATTACTCCTTTAAGAGCTCCTGGTAGGGCTGTGGACAGGACAGAGAGAGAGCGGGGCTGCAGACCTCTCCGCTGGCTGGTTCAAACAGGCCAGGGATGCGTCGGCACCTGTCCCCATGCACTGTTTTGCCTTTCCCCTCCGACTTTCTCTGGTGCCCCATGAGTGGGAGCTGCGTGGATCGTAGGAGCTGCGTGGATCATGGGAGCGCGCATCCATCCACACCACACATTCACATTAGTGGCCAGGCGGGTGGTTGATGAGTACCTGCAGTAGGAGGTCTTCCCAGGGCCACACGGTGGCACTGGGGGAGTCAATAGGGGAATAAGCAAACCCCATTGCCACACCTGTTCAGCCATCAACCTGGCTGTATCTCCAAGTTAGGTGGGTGCACTCTGTGGGGTTCCCCTATAGGGACTCTGCCCTTGGACTCCTACCACCCCTCGCAACCAAGACTTATGCCACCATATGTGCACTCTATACATCCTGGGCTTGAACCTAAAATCCCATTCGGTTCTCCACCAGGGTCCTTCTACAGTCCTGGAGTCAGGAGCTCATAGCCCTAGCTCTTACTCCTACGGCTTTCCTCTCTATACTGAGTCTAGGCCCCGAGCAATGCTCAGTTGTGTCTGTCTCTAATGAGCATGTCACTGGAGTTGGAGCTCAGAGAGAGTTAAACAGTCCTACTGAGCATGCCCCAGCACTTAGAGTTCAGAAAGCTTGCCAAGCCTCTACTGGGCATGCTCCAGCAGGCTAATGCCTGACACTATAGCTGTTGGCAGCTCTGGAACAGGGCTCCAATAGGCTCACATGAGCCACCCCGCTGTCCCTGGCCAGAACTTAAGGCTAAAACAACAAACTCAGCGCACTCTGTTCAAGGATCTGTTTATTCCAGTCTCTCAGAGCTGAGTTCCCGACTCCTGGGGCTTTCAGTCTCTGCAGGTATGGGATTTACTCCCCTCAGAGGATTCCAGTCACCTGACAGTGCTTCTCTACTTTCTACACATTGGTCCACAAACTGAGCTTGACTCTTCTCGTTGGACGCCAACTGTCACAGGTTGGAGGTCCGTACCCCCACTTTACTGGGTTTGAGTGACTCAGTTTCCCTCGCGTACAGCCCACTTGGATCAGTTTTCTCTCTCTGGCTGATTCAAGCCTGCCGCAGGGACAACCCCTTTGTCACTCAAGGGCCCAAATGCAGAAGCGTGTACATTTAAAACATTCAGTACAGAAACATGGGAAATATTAAACATGAAGCTGCATCTTCAAAACACTGAGAAATTAAAATATGGAATATGGGGCTGCGAGAAGGGTGGCTACCCCGGTGCCCAGACTGATTGGCCGCCTCTGCCTGCAAGAGGCATGAAGACTAGATGTCAAATTAAATGTATACCACTAATCAGAAAAGGCAGGAAGAGAACCAAACAAATGCCTGCATGGTAAAATTAAGGAGGCTATCAGAGCCAAAAATTGTCCTTCAAAAAATGGAAAAGTATTCCAAATGAGGTAAATAGGAATGAGCATAGATATTGGTAGATAAAGTGTAAAAAATGGATAGATAAAGCGGGGGGGGGAGGAAAAATAGGGGGGATNGGAGGGTCTCGCTGGTTAATAGAAAGGGGGAGGGGTATGGGGGGAGGTAACCTCCGGAGGAGGGGTGAACAGTCGAGGGGTAGGGGTCAGGATGGAGCAGACGGGGGGGGGAGAGCGGCCATAGGGTTGGTTGTGGGGCGGGGACAGTATGGTCCAAGGGGACGGGTGACTTGTACTCCCAGGGGACCAAGAGTCCTGGTGGAGGTTGAGAGGGTCACCCCCCCACTGAGGGTGAGGGACGGTCAGCGTCTAGGGTGTAAAGAGCTGCTGCTGTTGAATGTAAGGTCTGTGGTGAACAAGGCCCGGTTATCCGGGATTTCATCCTGGATGGGGCAGCAGACCTTGCATGCATTACAGAAACCTGGCTGGACGAGGGGGCAGAACCTGTTCTGGTGGACCTCGTTCCGGCCGGGTATGCTGTGAAGCACCAGCCCTGCATGCGGGGCTGGGGAGGAAGTGTAGCTATCATTTTTAGAGAGGAATGGCCAGTTAGAAGATATCCAGCTATCAGTCGGTCCCTTTTTAGGGAAGGTTATTTAACGGGCTGTGGCACGGCAGCTCCAGGAACACCTGGACCACACCGGTTTCCTTGATCCCTCCCAGTCTGGGTTTCAGCCCGGGTACTGTACAGAGACGGCATTGGTGGCCTTGGTTGACGATCTCCATCTGGCGTTGGACCAGGGTTGTCAGACCTTACTGGTCCTGCTGACCTTTCGGCTGCATTCGACACAGTTGATCACGAGGTGTTGGTGACTTGCCTGCGGAACTGTGCCGAAATTGGTGGAATGGTCTTGGACTGGTTTCGTTCATTCCTGGCTGGGAGAACTCAACTGGTGGTCTTGGGGGAGTGTACGTCTTCCCCACAGGACCTCATGTGTGGAGTCCCACAGGGTGCCATTCTGTCCCCCCTCTTGTTTAACATCTATATGCAGCCGTTAGGGTAGATCGTGAGGGGGTTTCAAGGCATGCAGTGTCATCAGAATGCTGATGACACTCAGCTCTACCTCTCCTTTTCCATCAACCCAGGTCATGCAGTCTCCTTATTTTCCCAGTGCCTGTCAGCTGTGGAGGCTTGGATGAGGTTGAGCCATCCGCAATTGAATCCTGACAAGATGGAGGTGATGTTGGTGGGCGAGGGTTTGGGGGACCTGGGGGTGGTTGAATCTCCTCTTGTTGGGAGGGTTCGTCCTCCCATGGTCTCTCAAGTGCGGAGTCTGGGTGTGCTCCTCGATTCGTGGCTCAGCCTGGAATCTCAGGTTGTGGCTGTGGCGGAGAGTGCGTTTCGGCAGTTACATCTTGTCCGGCGGCTTTGGCCATATCTCTGAGACTCCACCTCACCACTGTCATCCATGCCTTCATCACCTTGAGGCTGGATTACTGCAACGCGCTCTA
>QEPC01014502.1:160907-173307 GCA_003113815.1 Sphenodon punctatus | reverse complement strand
GGTGGGGTAGAGAAAAGGGGTGGGTAGAGTGAGTGGGGTGAGGTAGAGGTGGGGTAGAGCAAGGGGGTGGGGTAGAGCAAGGGGTGAGGATGAATTGGGGTAGAGCAAGGGAGGGTAGACCAAGGGGGGTGAGGTAAGGGTGAGGTAGAGCAAGGGAGATGAGGTACAGGTGAGGTAGAACAAGGCAGTGGGGTAGGGGTGAGGTAGAGCAAGGGGGGATGAGGTACAGGTGAGGTAGACCAAGGGGGTGAGGTAGAGCAAGGGGGTGAGGTACAGGTGAGATAGATCAAGGGGGGTGAGGTAGACCAAGGGGGGGTGAGGTAGACCAAGGGAGGATGAGTTACAGGTGAGGTAGACCAAGGGAGGTGAGGTAGAGCAAGGGGGTGGGGTAGGGGTGAGTTAGAGCAAGGGGGATGAGGTACAGGTGAGGTAGACCAAGGGGTGTGTGGTAGACCAAGGGGGTGAGGTAGAGCAAGTGGGTATGGTAGAGAAAGGGGGTGGGGTAGGGGTGAGGTAGAGCAAGGGGGGATGAGGTACAGGTGAGGTAGACCAAGGGGGTGAGCTAGAGCAAGGGGGGATGAGGTACAGGTGAGTTAGAGCAAGGGGGTGAGTTAGAGCAAGGGGGTGGGATAGATCAAGGGGGTGAGGTAGAGCAAGGGGGTGAGGTTTGGTGCAGTGGAGGTGAATTGCATGACGCTTGCTCGCTTACCCCACAGCCGACTACTCACATGTGACATCTGACATTGCCAACAGTCCAGTGGCTTGTGGATGCAAAAGGAAAAAAAATATTTTAGTCCATGTTTAGTCGAGTGAAGTGAAGATTGAGGGTCATCACCTCAAACCTGAAGACTCAAGTCAAGTCAACTCAAGCAAGTTGGCATGGCACAGTCAGCCACCTTTCTCCCCTCCCCCACTGACTGAGTTTCAAAAAAGCCTCAGCCAGCCACTGCAGTGCCCATACACATGCCCCACCATTGGCCTGGAAACTGGGGAACCCCCTCACCCCCAAACCTGAAGGCACAAGTCAAGTCAACACAAAGTTGACATCATCGCACAGCCACCTTTCTCCCCTCCCCCACTGGTTGAGCTTCAAAAAAGCCTCAGCCAGCCATTGCAGTGCCCACACATACCCCACCATTGACCTGGCAACTTAGGAACCCCTCCACCCCCAAACCTGAACACACAATTCAACAGAACCACAAGCAGTGCACCCCCACACCCCAAAACCACAGGTGGCAAGGCCACCGTTCCCCACCCCACACTGGCAGAGCTTCCAAAAAGCATCAGCCACCCACCATATGCAACCACAAGCAGGGCAACCCCACACCGCAAAACAACACAGGGCAAGTGTCAACAGAAAACCACACACACCATGGTGGCAAGGCCACTGTTCCTCCCCTTCCCCCCCCCGTGCCAATGCAAACTCATTATGGCAAATTGGCAATGCATGCTGCAGCTGCTGCTTGCCCAGTGCCCACCAGCTACCCATCCCCCACAGCAGATGTCCTGCAGGCTATCATGAACCAACACACACACACCCCATGCTATCCCTATCCCAACACTGAGTCTAGGGGTACCCGCCCGTACTACCCTTCCCAGCCCCCTTGCTAAGGGCACCAGGAGGATCCTGTACTAATCCCATAAAACCACAAAGGAAGTTAAGGAACCCCAAACTTACCAACAGTCGCACGCACATCTCCAGAAGTCTGTGGATCCTTCCAGTCTCCAAGCCTTCTGTAAAATGGCTGGCCAAGCACAAGCTCCAGAGGTCCCACAGAAAGAAAAAAAATTCCAAGATTATTGGCCAGCCCCAGCAGCCAGGCAAGTGCCCACAATCATCAGTACCCCTAAGGAAACCTTCAGGATTGGAAGCCTTTTTTTATTTCAAAAAAGTCAACCAATCCAAGGCAGGGTAAAAAAGGGTGCCAAATGTAACCATTTGCACCTCAGGGAGGGGGCAGGGAGGGACTCAAACTACTCTAAACAAAAACTGTGCCAAGTATTGCCACCTAGCCATTTTTTAAAATCCGGTAAACCGATACCACTGTAAAAATCCGGTATGGCCGGTTTTATCGGATCTATCAGATTAAATCCGATACTGCAAAAACCGGCTGTTTCAGTTCTCGGGAGAACCGAACTTCCCACCCCTAGTAAAAAGTTAAAAACTAGCATGGCTTTAGCAAAGGAAAGGCATGCCTCACTACTCTATTCAGTTTTTATGAGAATGTAAACAAGCATGTGAATAGGGGTGATTCAGTTGTTATAGTATATTTGGGTTTCAAAAATAATTTGACAAGGTTCCTCACCGGAGACTCTTGAGTAAATGAAGGGTAATTTCACACGTTACAAAAATGCCTTTCACCACAGTGAATCCCAGTGGATTCCCTGTGGTGGTGGTGTTCCCGTGAACATCTGTTTGACCCCTGCCAGATGTTCACCACAGTGTCTCTCTGGTGGGGGTCAAACCTAACCACAGTTCTGGACCTCCAGCCGGCCAGAGGTTGAGAACCGTGGTTACAGTGGCCACAATACGGAATGGGCCAAAAGTAATGTGTGTTACATTTGACCCATCTTGGATCGTGGCCCCGACTGCAATACGGGATTGGGCGTAGCGGCTGGACTGGCGGGGGGCGGGGCTGTGTAGCTGCACGTTGTGCCATGCAGCCCCTCCCCTTCCCCGATCCCTGGTAGCGATCAGGCCGGCATGTCTAAAGGATGGCCAGCCTGATCACGGACTGGGTTCCGAGACGGATCCCAGTCCAAGGTTCAGCATAACGGGCCTACAGGCCTGTCATGTCTGAAATTACTCTAAGTAGTCATGGGATAAGAGGAAGAGTCTTGTCATGGACTGGTAGCTGGTTAAAAGATAGAAAACAAGGATCAGAAATAAATAGCCATTTTTCAAATTGATACACGTAGGGAGAAATACTCCTTACTATACATACATGATGTAGCCACTCAGGAGAAGGATCTTGGAGTCATAATGTGGGTAGTTCCTTGAAGACATCATCTCAGTGTACGGCAGTTGTAAAAAAGGCAAACCAAGTGCTAGGCATTATTGCAAAAGGAATAGAAAATAAAAAGGCAAGTATCAATGCTGCTGTATTAATCGCTGATACAACCCCACCTTCAATATTGTATGCAGCTCTTGTCGCCCCAACTCAAAAAAGATATAACGGAATTGGGGAAGGTTTAGAGAAGGGCAACAAAGGCTTCTTTTACACATGACAAAAATGGGTTCTTATAAGTGCTCGAAATACAGAGCGTTATAAATACTGGAGTTTTGTAATGCGTGAATGCACTATTACCCTTTTATACAGTGAGTTCTCGCAGCCTTGTAAGAGTTGCATCTGGTGGGTCTTACAAGACTGCAAGATCTCACTGCATAAAAGGGAAATAGAGCATTCACACATTTAAAAACTCCAGCATTTATAACACCAGGTATCTTGAGCACTTATAAGAACCTATTTTTGTCATGTATAAAAGCGGCCTTAGACTGCTTTTCCACGAGGCTGCTTGTGCAGCCCTTGGCGCTGTGGGAGCATGTGCTTTTCAAATGTAGTGCAAGTCCCATCTCATGGGAAAGGAGGACGTGTGGCTCTCCCGCCAACAAGCTTGCACTTTGGACAGGGTAGGATTTCACTACCCTGTTCAATGCACAAGCTTGCCGGTAGGAAAGCCATACTTCCTCCTTTACTGCTTACAAAGAGCACAAATTAAGGCAGGAGACTTAACTTACAATTTCCATGCTTTTTGGAGCATGGTTGAATTTGTAAGAGCCTTAATTCCTATCTTAAACCTCATGGTTTTTGATTCTATAACTTCAATGGTTTCTGAAAGGGGAATACTCCAAATCTCCCCTCCTACAGCAGTACCAACTTGGAAAAATTAGACTGGCTTTCTGGGACTTTCCCCAGGAATTTTAAAAGTTACCCCTTCCTGCCCCCCGCACCTCCATCAAGCCAGTTCTAAGCTTCCTATGGGAGAGGAAGACTGGCGGCTACCTCAGGCCTTCTAGAGCAGCTAATATTTTTACAGCACTCCTATTTTTACAGACGTATAACTTTAAACACATTTTCTTTTTCTGTCAGCAGATGATTGAAAAAATCAGAAAAAAACACTTCTGTCTCCACATTTCAAACTTGCATAACTCCTCCATTTCTCAACAGAACTGTCTGATATTTGGACAGTTTCTGCCTCTCACCAGATTGGTCCTCTCTATGGAATTTCACAGAGATAGGATAACTCATATTGATTTTATAATGAGTAGGATTTTAATTATTTGAATGGAGAGTGCAAGTTGCCTTAATAACAATATTGAAACTAAGTTGTAGCTAGAATTGTTGGAAGGATATTTGTGGAAACTAGGGATGTGGAAACACGATTCAGAAGTTTGGAGTCTGGACCAAACTCGGTCCGTTCGGACGACCACACTGAACAACCGAACCTGAACAGACCGAACCTAACTCGATCTGAACTCTGAACGACCAAACAGTTAGGCCATGTTTGGGTGAGTTCAGATGAGTTTGGGTGGGAAAAATGTGACTGGAAGGCCCAGGGAGGGGGAAGCAGCTGAGGAGCAGACTTCCTGGCACCAGGGTTGGAGAGACTTGGAGTAGCAGTCAGCCTGCCCAATAACCATCCCTTTTCTCCTCAGACCACTGGCTTCGCAGTCTGTGATTGGACATGGGGGACGGGGGGGCTAGACTGCACAGAGCCAATGGGGCTTGTGGCAAGGCGGGAGCAGCAAGTAACAAAAGTCATTGCCCTCCCCCCTTCCAACTCCTTCTGAGATAGCCACTGATCCTGTCAGCAGGTGGTTTCAGAAGTCTCCTTCTTTCTTCTCCTATTTTACCCATCCCACACATTTACCTCCCTAGTATCATTTATTTAGATGTCAGTTGGAGGCAGGGGTGTGAGATGCCCCCCTCAGGGGACACCCCAGCGCCACCCCCATAGTCTCAGAGTCTATTCTGACCTGCCCCAAGACGTACTGGGGCATTGCCACCCCCGAGGGCACCCCCGGCTCCTGCAGCAGGGGCACAGCCAGTGGCCATGCCCCAGGCACCGACACGAAGCATAGGACTTCCTCCGCCCGACTCCCACGCTCGGAGTGGCTGCGAGCATGCATAGGGGCAAGGCCTGTAGGATAAGAACCAGTGCCGCTGACAGAACGGCGCTGGTG
This sequence comes from Sphenodon punctatus, assembly GCA_003113815.1. Classification (NCBI taxonomy): domain Eukaryota; kingdom Metazoa; phylum Chordata; class Lepidosauria; order Sphenodontia; family Sphenodontidae; genus Sphenodon; species Sphenodon punctatus. The sequence continues at coordinate 168,122 of QEPC01014502.1, read as the reverse complement.
ATTAGGAGAAACCGGTGTCACGGGTTGGAGGTCTGCACCCCCACTTTACCGGGTTTGAGTGATTCAGTTTCCCTTGCGCACAGCCCACTTGAATTAGTTTCTCTCTCTGACTAATTCAAGTCTGCCACAATGAAACTCCTTTGTCACCCAAGGGTCCGATCCTTCCCGTTTACAGACTCTTTATTCTCTGGGTTCGCAAGAGCTTTAGGGCTCTTGTTGTTCACTTGTGTTCCAATGTTAGACACAGACACTTCTTCATAAAGATAAGAAGTAAGTTTATTGATTACATAAGCAAGATAGTTGATACAGTGGTTATTAGAAATCAAAGGTAAGCATAACACATTCCTGATCTATACTGGTTGAGTTCCTAAATAAGCAGCTTACCCTATCAAGATCCATACGTTTCTCTCAGTTCTTTGGCATAAGCGACTGGGCACTGACTTCTTAGTTGGTAAAGAGCGAAATCATCTCTCTCTCCTCATGTCTTTTCAGTCTTGCTTGCTGGCAGGCTTTTCGTATGTAGATGTACTGCTGTGATGGCTCAAGGAGAGAACTCTAAGGTGACTCACTGGCCACTTTAAATAGTCTTTCTCCTTCTTTGTGTCTGTTCCCGCCTTTGGGGAATCGTGGGGTCGGTCACATAGCTGACCCAGGCAAACATGGAGGTCCATCTACATCTCAACAGGGCTGTCTGGCAAGAGTCCTCAATACACATCCTTTATCTCTCTTTGCATTTCCTGGAGCTTGTCACGTGTCAGAGCCCTAATTTGAGTTTTACAGGTCTCAATTGTAACCTTACATACATGTGGACCCTTTGGCATTACATATTTACCAGACTTGTAGTCTACATGTAGTCCCATGTTACACTTGTGTGACCCTATGTTTCTCCGTGACAATTGCCCCTCCCTGCTTGAAGCAACTAGTGTGGAGTGAGGAGCAAGGAGCGAGTGAGAGAGCGAGTGAGCATCAACTGCCTGTATCTAGCCCCATGAGAATGTGACCCCCATGCTATGGTACCCCTTCCCTGGATGTGATTGAGAGCGTGAATCAGCAAGTGATAGAGTGGTCTGTGTGTGTCCCTCCTCCCTTCCTGTTCGGAGCCTTGCAATCAGAGGTGAATACCCCGTGTTCCCCCCTGTCGGGCCCCTCGCACACATCCATGGATGGATTCCCCCACGACCTTTTCCTTCCTGTGACCCAGTGTGTGTGGGCGAGTGGAATTTGGGGTGGCCTGGGTTCCCCCGGGTCAGTGGCACCCTATAATGATAGGGGTCTGTTCTCGTTGATTAGAGGTAAGGGCCCAACCACTATCCTGACGGGCATTCTTCCTCCGCTAGCTCCTAGCCCCGAACCGGTCGAACCAAGGTGGTGTGTGGAGTTCATGAGCCCCTGACCCCACCCCGGTCACAAAATCACCAGTCTCTTCTGGCCCCGGTATGGGCTTATGACCCCATGGACCTCTCTAAGGAATTCTCCAAGCTGGTGCACGCTATTCAATCTCTGGCCATGGATGCAAAGGATCTCCAGACCAATCAAGGAGACCTGGCCGCAGCGGTAACCCAGCTTCAGGGGGCCATGGCCCCTGTGGGTCAGGCCCCGGGGGTGAGGGTTGCACCACCACCACCTCCATCCATGATGATAGCACGCCCTTTAGGACCCCGTGAGCCCAAGTGGCCAAATGTGGAAAAATTTGTCAGCAATAGACACGCCTTCCAGGGTTTCATGGCCTTATGCCGGCTTACCTTTAAGGTACAGCCAGTCACTTATGTGACAGATGAGCAGAAAGTGGCCTTCATAATAGGAAACCTGAGAGGAACTGCCTTAGAGTGGGCCACTACCCTCTTAAAGGGTGATAGTCCCCTGCTGACCAAATATGAGGATTTTGTAAAAGAATTTACTTTCTTATTCGATCACCCCCATCAAACTCGAGACGCCAAGGCCCTAATATTAACCCTTCGACAATCCAAAAGCGGGTTGCTGGAATATCTCACTCAATTCCAACAGTTAGCATTGGAATTACAGTGGCCTAACAGCATATTAATAGTGATGTTTTGGAGAGGATTGGGGGAAGAGATCAAAGACCAGTTAGCTCTTGTAGACCCCCTGGACACCTGGGAGGCCCTGGCCAATCTCACTCTACAGATAGAGGAGCGTTTGACAGAACACAAGCGGGAAAAATGCCAGGAGTTACACCCTGGCTTGATATGACCTCTCCCACTTGTGGGTCCCCCTAAACTCCCAGGCCCTGAGCCAATGCAACTCGGGGCATCACGAGGCCCGTTGTCAAGGGAGGAACGGGAACAACGAAGGGCTTCCCGCTCCTGATTTTACTGTGGGGAACCTTCCCACGTTATTGGGGAATGTTCGGCTCGGCCTCCCCATCGGCGGGAGGTGGGAAATGGCCAGGGCTGAGGCGGACAGGGGGCTCCTCAGTTCTAGCTTTGCCTAAAACCCCAGCACCCCCATTATGTAAGGACCCTCACCTATGAGTGCCAGTTACCCTGTCCCTTTCCCCGCACACTTTCCTAGTCATCTGGGCCCTCGTGGACTCCGGGGCGTCCAGGAACTTTATCAATAATCATCTCGTGTCACGGTGGTCAATCCCTACTTAACCTACAGTACCCCCGGAATCCATGCATTCCATTTATGGGTCCCCTCTGATCTCCAGGCCAGTGACTATGTGCACGCATCCCCTGGGGTGCGCTATCGGAGCCCATTATGAGCAACTTCCATTTGATGTAGTATGCACCTCCCTGTTTCAACTGGTGCTGGGGGCCCCTTGGCTGCAAACTCCTGATCCTCACATTAGTTGGTCGACCAAGCGACTCAAATTTGAAGCCCCCCCGATGTGCCTCAAACTGCCTTTGTCCAGTGCCCAGGGTGGCAACCTGTGCCACCACTCGAACCTTGCCTGATCAGGGAGACGCGGCTCTGCCCTTCGTGTATTAAGGTTATTCTGACGTCTTTAGTAAGACTCAAGCGACCGAGCTCCCCGCCCTCCCCCCCACTGCCCCTATGACTGCCCCATTGACTTGATTCCTGGGACCAAGCTCCCGTTTGGCTGAATTTATGTGTTGGCAACACCGGAACTTCAAGCTCTCTGTGACTATTTAGACGACAGCCTACGACAAGGCTTCATTCATCATTCCAACTCCCCTGATGGGGCCCCCATCTTCTTTGTGGTGAAAAAGGATGGGGGTCTATGACCATGTGTGGATTATAAGGGACTGAATAGGATTACCATTAAAAATAGATACCCTCTCCCTCTCATCCCCAAATTGCTGGATCGCCTACAAGGGGCACGACTTTTTACTAAACTGGATCTGTGCGGGGCATATAACCTGCTACGGGTGCGGCAGGGGGATGAGTGGAAGACCGCATTCCACACCTGGTATGGGCTATTCAAGTACTGTGTGATGCCATTCAGCCTCGCTAATGCCCCGGCCACCTTTCAACACATTATTAATGATGTTTTCCGGGACATATTGGACATCTATGTCATTGCGGACCTCGATGATATTCTTATTTATTCATTGACTCTAGAAGAACACGTACGGCATGTGCAGGAAGTGCTACAGTGCTTGCGAGCTAACAAACTTTATTGTAAAAGGGAAAAGTGCTCCTTCCACCTTACCACTGTAAGCTTCCTGGGGTTCATCATTAGTCCAGCGGGGGTGATGATGGATCCTCAAAAGGTAGAGGCGCTGCGTGACTGACCCCCACCCAAGGCTGTAAAGCCATTACAGTGCTTCTTGGGAAACGTGAATTATTACCGACAATACATCCCCAATTATGCAGAAATCACTGCATCCCTCACTCAGCTCTTGAAGAAGAACAAACTCTATCAGTGGGGTCCAGAGTAACAATACAGTTTTAACTTCCTCAAGCGAGTGTTTACGACCGCCCCCTTACTGCAGCATCCCAACTTCGAGAAACCCTTTTGCGCAGAAGCCGATGCATCCGGGAGGGCTATCGGAGCAGTACTCTTGCAGCCCACGAATGACCCGAAGACCCTTCTCCCCTGCGCCTACTACTCCCGACAACTTACGCCCGCTGAACGTAATTATTCCTGGACCGTGAACTTCTCGCCATCAAGGTGGCCTTTGAAGCCTGGAGGCACTACTTAGAAGAGGCTCAGCACCCCATTACCGTTGTTACAGACCATAAGAACTGGACATTTCTACAAACAGCCCTTCATTGCAAATGCACAGCATGCGTGGTGGGCTCTTTTTCGCCCACTTTCACTTTCGAATTCGCTATTGCCCCGGCAAACTTCATATCCTGGCCGATGCCCTTTCTCACTACAGTGAAGAACAACCCATCAAATCTCTACCCCCTGAGCCATTCTTGGAAAAGAAGATCTTTTCCGCAACTTACCTATCCCTCAAGGAGCTTCATGAGGCCACCCAATGAGAGTTGCCTCCCAAAGAGGACCCGCCGATGGAGACCCCGGATGGGCTACAACGTCATCAGGGGCGTGTTGTAGTACCCCCCTCCTCCGGGTCCAAGTCCTCTGGGCCCACCATGAGGCCCCTACGGTGGGACATCCTGGGACAGAGCGGACTCAACAATTAATTCAGCGCTCCTTTTGGTGGCCCACCTTACATCAAGATGTCCAGCAGCACGTATCTAGTTGTGCTACATGTGCCTGAATGAAGATTCCTCACTGCGCACCTACGGGGCTCCTGCAAGTCCTCCCGCTACCTCATAGCCATGGCAGCGAGTGGGACTTGACTTTGTCGTCGACCTACCGCCCTCACGACAATACACCACAGTCTTCGTCATAGTAGACCATTTTACCAAATTGGCTCATTTTATCACCTGCAAGGGCTTGCCTTCAGTCAAATGTATGGTGCTCCTCTGCACCAGCCATGTCTTCAAGCTCCATGGCTGCCCCCTCGAAATTTTCAGCGACCAAGGAACCCAGTTCACCTCTGGAGAGCCCTCTTCCAGTCCCTTCAGGTCACTTTGAAACCTACTACGGCCTATCACCCACAGGTAAATGGCCAGGTGGAGCACGTGAATCAGAATATGGAGCAGTATCTGTGGTGTTACATTAACTATTTGCAGGATGACTGGTACGCGTGGCTCCTCCTGGCTGAATTCCCTTATAACAACGCCCCAAATGCTTCCCTTGGGACTTCTCCATTTTATGTAACATATGGCTTTCACCTGCAACTAGGTACCATCGACACACCCTCAACTGTCGTCCCAGCTGCAGGGGCTCTCGCTCAACAAATCCACGAAGCCCAAGTCATAGCCTGTCGAGTCTTGCAACAAGCCCGACAGCGCTATAAGGCACAAGTAGACAAGCATCGCTGAGAAGATTCCCCTCTTCATCCTGGAGACTTAGTGTGGGTGGATCTCCACCATTACCCGTCCATTCGCCCTTCTTCCAAATTAGATGCTAGGTACATCGGGCCCTTCACCATTCACCATCAAGTTAATGAGGTTACCTATGTGGTGCAACTCCCGTCCCACTTGCGAATTCACCCCACATTTCATGTTTCCTTATTGAAGAAGGCAAACCCCTCACAAGTACCCTTCCCTACCTCTCCCCCAGGTCCTGTAGGAAATACGGCTGCCGGCCCCGAGTTTGAGGTTCAAGCAATCCTTGACTCTAAGCTGATCCAGGAGCGCCTCCACTATCTAGTGGACTGGATTGGGTTTGGCCCCGAAGAACACTCCTGGGAGCCTGCCTCCCATATGTCAGGCCCCCAGCTTCTCCGCACCTTCCATCTGTGGCAGCCCCTTAAGCCTGGCCCCCTAGATTTGGTGGTCAGCGGCCTCAATTGGGGGGGTACTGTCAGCGGGAGGTGGGGGCGTGAGATGCTCCCCTTTGGGGGATATCCCAGCACCACCCCCAGAGTCTCCGAGTCCATTCTGACCTGCCCCAAGATGTACCGGGGCGTGGCTCATCCCCATGGGTGCCCCCGGATCCTGCAGCAGGGCCATGGCCAGTGGCCATGCCCCCAGCGCCGAGATGAAGCATAGGGCTTCCTCCACCCCACTGCAATGCTCGGAGTGGCTGCAAGCACGCATGGGGGCAGGGCCTGTAGGTTAAGAACCAGCACCGCTGACAGAACAGTGCTGGTGATTAGGAGAAACTGGTCCCCCCTGCTTGAAGCAACTAGTGTGGAGTGAGGAGCAAGGAGTGAGTGAGAGAGTGAGTGAGCATCGACTGCCTGTATCTAGCCCCGTGAGTGTGTGACCCCCCTGCTACGGTACCCCTTCCCTGGATGTGATTGAGAGCATGAATCAGCGAGTGATAGAGTGGTCTGTGTGTGTCCCTCCTCCCTTCCTGTTTGGAGCCTTGCAATCAGAGGAGAGTGCCCCGTATTCCCCCCTGTCGGGCCCCTCGCACACTTCCCTGGGTGGATTCCCCCACGACTTTTTCCTTCCTGTGACACAGTGTGTGTGGGCGAGTGGAATTTGGGGCAGCCTTGGTTCCCCTGGGTCAGTGGTGCCCTATGATGATAGGGGCCCATTCTCTTTGGTTAGAGGTAAGGGCCCAATCACTATCCTGACGGGCATTCTTCCTCTGCTAACTCCTAGCCCCGAACCGGTTGAACCAAGGCGGTGTGTGGAGTTCATGAGCCCCTGCCCCCACCCCGGTCACATTAGATTAGATTAGATTACCTAGATTTAGGTGTTATTTTTATTTTTTACCCCTCCCTGTGTTCTTTCTCCCTACACTCCATTGAATCCTCCCCTCCTCCCTTTATATATTCCATCCCTGATTCCCTTCCCCTGTTTTTGGATTTATTTAGAGTAGGATTAGATTGATTTAGGTTTCAGTTCAGTTTTGTACCCCTCCCTGTGTTGTTTGGGGTGAGCTGTCTGTGTCCCCCCCCCCACCATCCCTGTGTATATAGATAGATAGATATTAGATATTAGGTAGTTACTATAGATATAGATAGTTGTAGGAGTTAGCTTAGTTATTAGGGGTGGGAAACCGGTAAAATCCGGTATCCGATAATGCCGGTACCGGGCGTACTGGAATTATCGGATTCGACCCGGTAATCCGGACCGGGTACCGGATTTTGGGGTACCGGATTTTTTTTACATTGCAGCCATTTAAAAATGGCTGCAATGTAAAAAAACTTAAAGCCCCAGCAAAAAAGTGTTTTTTAAAAAAAACCTCCCCGAGTCCAGGCTGCGCGAGTGGAAGGGGGGACACCCCCCACCCACCCTGCCCAGCCTGGCTTTTTGTTT
>QEPC01014502.1:144169-160425 GCA_003113815.1 Sphenodon punctatus | reverse complement strand
CAGGGTGGGTGGGGGGTGTCCCCCCTTCCACCCGCACAGCCTGGGAGGGGGAGGGGGAGGGAATTAATTTATTTCATTGGTTCCAATGGGGACACAGCGCCCCATTGAAACCAATGAAATAAATCTGGTACCGGCATACTGGATTTAATCCCGGAATCTGGTTTTCGCAGAACCGGTAACCGGTAAATCCGGTAGCCGGTAATGGGCCCGGGGTCCCACCACTATTAGTTATAGAGATAGATAGAGATACTAGTGTGTAGTGATTCAATTTTAATATTTTATAGTGTGTTTGTGGGACTAGGCCTTTGTAGATATTAGATAATATTCAATTTAGTTCCATAGGTTTTAGAATAGTTAATAGCAGTTACAATTAGTGTAGATATATATAATATTAGATTACAAATTTGAATAAATAAATAAATAAATAAAAATATAAAAACAATATCAATACCAATACCTAAATCAGCCGAACATTCGGCCGAACCGAATGACACCGAACTGAATGACTGAATTTGAACTTGGTTCCCAGACCGAACGACCAAACCCGAACTCGGTTCCTAGACCGAATGGCCGAATGACCGAACATCGAAACCGCGTTCTGTTCGCACATCCCTAGTGGCAACAACCTGACTAAAGAATTTCTGATATGGGTAATTTCACCATTTACCCATTTATTTGATTGGTAATTGATGAAGCTGGGTAAATAATTCACAATTAAATGAGAATTTCATGTTGTTGTTTTTTTTAAACTAAAAATAGTCCTGGATAGTGTTGGCCAGCTCTTATTCTATTCTATAGCAGAGTTATAATAGTAGGTAGAAGTTGGAGCAATTGTTCTACATGAGCTTCTTTTTGGAAAGTTTATTAATTATCTTTTCAACAGTTAAGTTTATTTCCCCGATGGAGAACACAGCAGGGTTTTTTTGTTGGAAAGATAGGCAAGTTAAACATTTATATATAATAAGGTTCTACAGTATGTAGCTGTGACCAATTAAAAAGGAGGATGTTTTGATTAAAAGCCATGGGTTAGGGCTACTTTATAGACATTCCTAGAATAGTACGCTGGAATCAATTGCAATGTTGGAAAACATAGGAGTAGCTTAGAAATTGTTTGCTCTCAATTAGTTCATGTAATTGGCAAATGACAGAGGACTATAGCAAAACAGACTTGTAACGTGACACCTAAGGAGGTGTAAAGCTACTTTCAACCTTGAACGCTGATTAACAGCAAAGAATAAGACAGGATCTGTTTGCTTCTAATCCAGTGAAAGATGTAAATAACAATTTGTAGTTAATATTTTCCCTTTTTATTATTACTAAAACATAAGCTCACTTGCAGCTGGCCAGATCCCAATTTTGGTTGAGAACTAGGACTGCATTATTTATTTTTAAAGGCAAATTATTATATGTGTTTAGTAAATAATGTCAAACAGCAATTTAGCTAAATTGCTAAATAATTATGGGGCATTCTTGTTTTAAGGAACCTTGCCTGGATATTGTTAGTTACACAGTTATTTTTGGCATGGCTCTGAATTCAGTTTGCATTTAGAGAAAATAAGAGGAATGCACAGTGCAGTATGGTATGATGACATACAGGCTGGAGGCCACCATGAGAGGCTCTGTGACACACCAGGGCCACTGTACCGATAGCTTTGTGCTTATTCTTAACAATTTTATATCAGTGTACTATCCTCCAGAAATGTAGGATCTATGCTCTAGTGTATCTATCTATGGCCTAATTTAGACCATAAATTCTCAATTTATGTTAATTTATGCAATTCAGGGTAACAGGGCATTGTACATGATGCCACACTTTGGGGTTTTCAAAATCTGGTCACTTTGTTAATGTCCACATTAGTAATAACATCATCTAGCTGTGATAAAGTACTTTTCATCCAGAGATCTCAGTATTTGCAAAAGGAGACAGCAATCATTATCCCTGTTTTACAGGAGGAAAAATTGAGACACTGACAAGTAAAACCACATAGTACATCAAGATCAGAGCCAAGTAGGCTCCAGTAGATCAAGACCTGGCACCCTGCCATTCGCAAGTATTATTGCAGCAAAACCCCGTTCGCCCTGGACATTATGCCGGCCTCCACCTCCTTCCCTCGCAGCATCTTCTGCTCCCAGTAGTGTCAACGCCATACGGTGTGAATGTGGTATTACAGAGCTTAGGCACACAAACAAAAGAGACCCTCAAAAATATGGGTGCTTTCAGACGTGCATTAAAGTGTACTTATGAGTTTGGGTGGCTGTGTGTCGTCCATGATTGAAGCATTTCAGTGCACTGTACCAAGCTGCAAGATCCAGCTCATTTTCCAACGTTCCCTTGCCTAATTTGCATGCGTGTCCTGCCACCTAAACTTGCAAGTACACTTTAATGCACATCTGAAAGCACCATTTGTGTGTATCAGTTCTGGCCAGGAAACTTAACTGATTGAAACTAAATCAGAACTTGATTTCCTCTCACTGGGCAGCAGCAATTTCTTTAATTTCCCACAGTACCTTATACAATTATTAAAAGTAATTTTATCTATACAGTCTTACATATTTATGTTTTTAAAGTTATTTTATTCTATATCAGGGCCCCATCAAAACTTATTAGAACTTAATTTTGCTACTCCGAGACCTGCATCCCCCTGTTGTGATTGGCAAGGGTCGCCAGGAATAATGACAAACCCCTCTGTTTCTCTTTGGCGTCCTTCACATCCCTCATTGTCTTTTTACAGCCTCTTCTGGCAGGAACACTTTCCCACTGCTTGCTGCTATTGAATGCCATTTCAAATTTGCCAAGCAGTTCAGCTGTAGAATAACTCCACCCATTTCCAGCAACCAGAATTCTGATTGGTCGTTTAACCATTGGGCCACCCGCGGCGAAATGCCCACGCATAAATAAATATCCTTATTAGAGAGGTTTTAGTTAACTCCATTCTTCCTCCACTGGTTGCCTTCTCCCAGAAAGAGAAGGCAATCTGGATCCTGCAGAATGATGATGAAGGATTCATTAGGAAAATAGCCCTCTTTGCTTTTAGGACAGAATGTATTCATGCAAAATTTGTTCAGTCACGAAGATAGACAAGTAGTTCCTCCTTTTGACATTAATCATTTGTTGTGATATTGATTGTGTTTTTAATGACAGATGTTTGTATTTTCTTTTTTGTGTCTTAATTACCTCTGCTTTGGGGTTAATTAATTTATGTTTTTAAATTGATATTTTTTACATTTCAGCTTTTTGTGTATATGATTTGTATTCTATTGTATTTGTGGACTATGGTGGAAACTGAAGTCCAATAAATAAATTTAATCAATTGGGGCCACCAATCAGAATTCTTTTCTCTGGGAGTATATGGAGTCATTTTAGAATGTCCTTCAGTTCCGCCAGGCAGAGCTGGGCAGAGTAGAACCACGAGTATTCACTGCCCTTCCGATGTCCAGTAGTCTGCCACACCAGTGCACAAGATTGTTGCTGTTCCCTAAAGCCATCCATGTAAGTTTTTGAAGGGCAGTACATGGAATAAGATATAGGTATTTTGGACCCAATCCTGCCCTACTAGCATTAGTAGAGAAAATCCCAGTGGGGTGGGCCTGTAGTTTAAAGACAGAAGGGCATAGTTGATCAGCCTAACAACCCTGGACAGGCCACCCCCTGTCTCTGACACTGGCCAGTACTGGATACTTCTGGAAAAGCATATTTATGGGAAGATGCTTCTGGGAAAGGTGTGTCTATGAAGTTATCCATCCTCTGGTAGTCAAAGGTTTCATCCTCCATACAACTTGGCTAATAGCTTTGGCTAATAGGTGGACATTCATGAATTTGTTTTTATTTTTTTATTTTTTTAATCTATTAATACTACTCACCTTCACAAGATGTCCTGGTAATGAGATCCACAGATTACTTATGCATTCTTTTAATTTTTAAAAAATCCTGTTGCCTGTAAATTTCTTCAGGTGTCCCCAACATCTAGCATTAAGCAAAGGGGTAAACAGCTCCCTGTTTACTTTTTCCATGATTTAAAAATCCACTCACCCCCTTTTCCAGACATCTCTTATTTAAGCTGAAGAGCCCTAACCTTTCTAGCCTTTCCTCATATGGAAGTTGTTCAGGTCTGGAAGCAGAATCTGTCAGAGGCTCAGACCTAAGGATTTCAGGAAAGTATACTGACACCTCAGAAAACGCAATTAGATTTTGGATTTTGCAAAAAGAAACCTTTAATACGTGTCTCAAAATGATTGCATTTGATGTCTAAAAAACCTGAAAATTCAAATGCACACACAAGAGCAACATTTTACTTCTAGCAGCAAAATGAAAGAGAATCACATCTCTATAACCTTTACAACAAAAGTCTCTTTAAACAGTATTACTAATCTAAGAAAAACTACTACTGTATTTAATTTGCCTATTGTTATATGACTTTTAAGGCAAGACTTCATAGTCCCTCAGTTCTGGAAGTCATAGGTCACAATACGCAAACCATTTACTCTGAAATAGTTTCACTGAAGTAAAAATGACAACTCTGGAGTAAGTGGTTACTTCATCAGATATCGCAATAAAAACATCAAATATAGGAAGATCCCAAACCCACTGGATAGCCTTTCTTTTTCGTCTGTGGGCTTTTAATCAGATCTTTTATTTTCTTTCAAAACCAGGATTGATTTGGGTGAGTAACATTCCTATTCACTGATCAGTCAACATAAAATACCTGATTGCTGAAATTATGTATATTGAGAGAAAAAATATTTGGCCAAATACGGCGTTTTCAGCATATCCAATAGGCTTAGAGTTAGAGATTTATTCATTTATTTAACCATTTTTTTTACCCAGCACCCTCCTGCTAACAGCGGCTCAGGGCAGCTAAATATTTTCCATATTAAAATACAATAATATAACACAATAAATATATGTGTAACAAAAAATAAAATAGAAATCCACATGGTGAAGCACCACAAAATACAAAAACCCTCCCACTTTAACCCTCAACCCCCTCCCCTCAAACATCTCCCTCACCAAAGGCCTGGCAGAACAGACAGGTCTAACACTGTCTTCAAAAGCAGGGGAGGTCCGGAGTCTCCAGGCCTCTGCTGGAAGGGAGTTCCACAGCGTTGGTGTGACCCCCTCCAAGAATGCCCTCTCCTTAGTCACCCCCCAAGATACCAGGGGGACTTCAAGAAGGATGCTCCTGGCTGAACGCAGGGGGCAATCCAGAGCCCAGGAAGTGAGGCAGTCCCACAGATAAGTAGGGCCTAGACTGTATAGGGCTTTATAGGTAAGCACCAGCACCTTGAATCGGGCCCAGAAGACTATGGGTGGCCAGTGCAAAGAATGGAGCATGGGTGTAATATGCTCACGGAGACCTGCCTCGTAAGGAGACGGACCGCTGCATTCTGCACCAGCTGCAGCCTCCAAACCATCACTATGGGTAGCCCCACGTAAAGCGCATTACAATAATCCAGTCTTTAGGTGATGAAAGCATGGATGATAGTGGCCAGGTCAAAGTCTGAGATGTACGGCCGAAGTCGCTGCACCAGATGTAACTGGTGAAACGTGCTCCTCACCACAGCCCCCACCTGGACATTCAGGCAGAGCTGGGAGTAGAGGAGCACTCCCAGACTACGAACCTGGGGAACCAGTGGAGGGTGAACCCCATCAATGAAGGGGGGGCACGCCAACCCCACCACCCTCCCCACCAGCATCACCTCCATCTTCTCGGGATTCAGCTTCAGGCAACTCACCTGCATTCAGTCCCCCACAGCCGCCAGACATTGAGTAAGCACCGAAACTACCAGGTCTGGGTCAGATGAAAAAGAGAGGTAGAATTGGGTGTCATCAGCATATTGATGACCCCGAACACCAAACCCTCTCATGACCTCACCCAGTGACTGTATACACACATTGAACAGGAGAGGGGACGGAATAAAGCCTTGCGGGACTCCACACGAGAGATCTCAGGGGGACGAAGGACAGTCCCCCAGCACCACTCACTCTGTTCTCCCAGTCAAGAACGAACTGAACCATTCAAGAACTGTTCCTCCCATGAGTCACCAACTTCTCGTGGTGAACGGTATCAAAGGTAGCTGACAGATCTGACAAAATCAGCAGGGTTGACCGAGATGGATACATCTCAAGACGTTTGGTTTGATTTGGATACTAATTCAGGAACAAATTGCAAGCTTTGCCAGATCTTTTGATTCTGCAGCAATTGTGTAGGGAACGCTTTTCTTGAGAAAATATTTGGTTGTAGATTTTCTGGGCTTCTCCATCAGAAGCACTCTAGCAGCCTTTTTTATTGGTCTTTGCAAAAGAAATAAGAAATTGCCAGTGATGGGGTGGGGGTGAAGGGGAGGAATAATATCCTTGATGTGAAGTTCTGCTCTAGAAAGTGACAATGTAAAAGTGTCCTCTTTCTTACTCTACAATTCAGTCATTTGTGTGTCATTCATATAATTTATTTAAGTGACAAAAGGGAAGGGAAAATAAGCATGTTAGGAGAGCACAGATTGTGAGCTGAAATCGCTCCAAGTACTGTTCATACCCATAGACTTTCAATGTATTCATGTGCAAGACACTTGCCCTCTTTGTACTTCTGTTCTTAACTCTGTAAAATAGATACAACACTACAGTGTACTTAGGCATACTAGAGTCCTTCCTGCATGTTGAACTGAACCCATCAGGACCCCAGTAGTCCCGTCAGGCTGAGTTTGGGGACCCTCCCAGCCAAAGGTACCAGCGGAATACATTCGGGGAGAGGAAAGAGGGCAGGAGAGCTGCTTTGTTCCACTCCTTTCTGATATGACCACACCTCTTTTCTGAACGTCATGATGTCACAACAGTTGGAAGGGGTGGGGCCAGGCGAGAGCAAGGGGTTGCAACTGCTCCACCTCACATCCCTCTCATGGTGCCTATGCTCCTAGCCCTTCAGACTAAGAACAGGCTTCCTGGGGCAAGAGACCCTAAGCCATAGAGTACTGTGATACCCTAGTGCTCCATGGGAGAAGGACCACATCAGGTAAAAGACAGAGGAACAGCTTATCTCGTCCTTTTGCTGGCATGCTCCTTGCACCACAGGAGTGCTGGGACATCACAGAGCTCTGTGGGAGCAGGAGGCATGTCAGGAAAAGGGTGGGACAATGAGAATTAGGGATGGGTGAACAGATTGCGGTTCTGGTTCGGCCGTTCATTTCGGCTGCGTTTGGTTCGACCGTTCGGTTCGGCTGTGTTTGGTTCATCTGGTTCAGATGTTTGGCTGTTCGGTGGTTTGGATCGAACGTTGAGTTTGGATTCAGTATTTGGTTCAGTCGGGCTCAGTTCGTTCTTTAGTTTGGTGCAATCAGAAACTGAAAATGATATTTTATTTTTGAAATAAAAGGAAAAAACTGAAAAACATATATCTGGCTATAACATTTTTGTTTCTTATTACCTTTTGATGAAATTTAGGAAGATTTTACCCCCAATGGAGGGCACTAGGTGTACCAAAATTTGGAATGATTAGATAAAGGAATCTGATTTCAGAAGCAATTGAATGTTGTAATTTTTAGAAAAGCTCCATACACATCATGGCTACAATTTCTTTATCTTGCATCCAGTGTTCATGAAACTTGTGCATTTTATATCTCTCCATATGCTTAATATTTCTGCAAATTTTAGGAAAGAGTGTATAAAGGGTCCCAAGGGTATAAGACATTAACCTGAAAATACATTTCCAGCTGTAACATTTTGATATTCCATTCTGTTTACAAGATATTTGACAAGAATGTATCAAATACCTTTCCTGCCATTTCAGTAAATGTACAGGAGATTTTGATAAAGGGACCCAATTATATAAGCAATTGATGTTGTCCCTGTGAAGATCATTATTAAAATGAATAACAGCATATTCAGTGCCAGTCAGAGGCAGGCACCCTGCATGGCAGAGGGAGAGAGATGGTAGGAGGAAGGATGTGGAGCAACCCCAAAGACTGACAGACACATTCAATGACCAAACACATTATTGCAAGCTTCTAGCTTTACAGGACCAATTGGTAGTGGCTTTGAGGTGGGCATAGGAGACAGCCCTGTGGTGGGCATAAACAACATAACTGGGACTTCTGAAATAGCATCCCAGAAGTCAGGAGACATAGTTTAAACACATCCAGGCTAGCCAATTATCATCACAATCACATCCTGCAGCACTGAAACATAGGACATAAGAGAATTTCTAGTGACTCTTTCCTAAACAGATGCTTCTGACTTCCCAGAAACAAGTGGGGGAGATATGTTGGGATGGTCCCAGCACAGAATGAGGATATTTGGTTGACATTTCTGTTGGCCAATTTGCATCACAAACCGATCTTATACCACAGTGACATAAGAGAATCCCAGGCATAGGTCCCTTCTCTACATATGTTGTACAGGCATATAAAATTGGGACCCTTTATAATATCTTTTTGATATTTGGCACAGATAATCATGAAAGTGAATATATAGTCCTGCCAAATTTCATGTACACTGGTTGGACTACAAAGATGCTATAGTCAGACATACATTTATATGTTAATTGCTTATACCACCAAGACCTTTTTTCCAATCTTTCTGAAATTTGTCAAAGATAGTAAATATGGGAAGGGGTATAAACTGAACAAGTTTCACCTACATTAAATGTGAAGCAAAGAAGTTATAGCTAAGAATGTATATGTAGAATATTGCAAAATACAATAATTCAACTGCTTGTAAAATCAGATTCCTTTATCCAATTGTTTTGAAATTTGGTGAACATAATGAACTCTATTGGAGGTATAGGCATCCCAATTTTCAGCCATATATCATAAAAAACAAAAATGTTACAGCTGATAATGTGTTTTCCATTGAAACCAATGCAAATTCAATTCTGATCTCACCGAACGCATCTGAACTGAACGTTCGAATTTGAGTTCAGTTCGAACATTCAGTTCAGTTTACCAAACTATTTGAGTTTGGTCCGAACTCCGAACTTCCGAATTTGAGTTCGGTTCAAACGTTCGGTTCAGTTGACCGAACTATTCGAGTTCGGTCCGAACTCCGAACTTCCGAACCGCGTTCGCCCATCCCTAATGAGAATGAGGGAATGCATTCACCCCACCATTTACCCAATGTGCCTGCATCTGTTCTCTGGAGGGCTTGGACTGCATCAGAAAAGGGGTGAGCTAATGCATTTTCCAGCCCCTCTCCTGACAGTCCCTACTCCAACAGAGCCCTGTGATGACACAATGCTCCTGGCTAAATTCCTTAGCTGCATTAGACCCAGATGGAAAAGAGCCCGGCTGCATCAGACCAGGATCAGACCAGTCCGGACCGGGTCAGGAAGCATGGCGGACACAGGCCGGACTCAGTCAGGAAGCATAGCAGACACAGGCCAGACCAGGACGGGAAGCCATGGCGGACACAGGCCAGACCAGGTTGGTTCGCTCACCACACATTCCTGGGGAGATGCAGGAACATGTGGCCAGCCAACCCCACTCCATGTTGCACCCAGTGCCCCACCCCCACCATGATGGGCAGTCATGACACCCAGTAATGGCCACCATGGCATCCAGCCATGGTGGACCTGATCCAGGCTGGATCATGGTGGGCCACACCACACATGATAGCCTGCTGTGGACCATTTCCCTCCAATTGCGCAGAGCCTAGTCCAGGCTGTGACCTGGAGCTAATCCGGGGGACAGAGCCCAGGCTAGCAACTGACATGGCCTGGGGCGATCCCAGGCCAACATCTGGCAGGCCCTCAACAGACCTGCCAGTGGTTCATGGGCCAAAGCATGAAAACGTGGGCCACAATGGGCCAACATCCCATCTGTTTTTATCTTTTTACCTACTATCACAGCAGAGACTCCCTCCCACTCCCCCTAGGTAACACCTCTCAAATCAGGACAAATAATACGCTGCCAAAGATGTCTGCTTAGAAGGTTTCTATTGTACCTCCTTGTTTTACTGGGGTATTTGAGGCCTGAGGAAACAGTGTGTTTAAATGTGTGCTATGCTATGCACAATTCCAATACTACGAAGGTGCTTAAAATTATGCCTGAGCTTTGTGGTGAGCCAGGATTTGATTCATGAATGTCTGTGAGACACTAAGGATGCTGTCCTCAAAATGCTTCAATAGGGCCAGCAGCAGTCGTAGGGCTACTGTACAATCCTATTGTGAGAGAGATGGAGGTGGGGCAATGGAAAATGGAGCCAGTGTAGAAGCACAGGATCTCCATGAAGATTGGACTTGTCACTAGTAGGTAATCCAAGATGCAAAGTAGTCTCGGGGATCCTCTGGTTTGGTGGGGCAAAACCAATGCCTACTGTGCAAGGACAGAGAATAAGTGAGAGAAAGACAATTCAATCCAGAGGCTGGATTAACATATCCAGAAACTTGACAGGTGAGAGCACACATTTCTGCCAGTACATTCCTATTGTGAATTGTAGCATTTTTTTGCTATTCTATTCAATTCAATTTTATTATGGCTGGCTTTCGCCTTTGCCATCCAAGAAGCATACATACATATGAATAATACAACATCAAATACCGTAATCAGTCTATATCATTATATACCAATTACTTTTCTAAATTTGCACATCTCTTTGTTTATAGGATGATATTTATTTATTTGATTTGATTTTATATGCCACCCTTCCCAGAGGATCAGGGCAGCTTACAATACTTAAAGGATTTTAAACTAATAGAAACCCTCCCCAAGATCACCCAATACCATCGCCCCACCCAACCCCCTCTTACACCCCTACCCCCAAACCACCCAACACCTTATCCCAATCCCCTATCCCTGCCCAACAAATGTCTTTTCAAATAAAAAGGTCTTGCACTGCCTCCAGCAGGGCCGACCCTACAGTTCCTGAGGGGGGCACACTTGGGGTCCCCAGCTCACAGCCTGATAGTATCCGGGACATGGGGACCCCGAGCGCGGGGCCCTCAGGCCAACTGACCACATCTCCCTGACAGGCAGTGGGGGAGGGTTGCATGGAGTGAGAGAGAGGGAGAGGCCCCCCTCTGCTGCCTGTCAGTGTCAGCCAGGGGAAATGTGGGAGAGGTGGGGGCTCTGCCTCTCCCTCATTTCCCCTGGCCGAGACAGCCAGGCAGCAGAGGGGGCCAGCGGAAGTGAGGGAGAAGCAGAGGCCCCACCTCCTTCACTCCACGGGTGCCCCCCCATTGCCTGTCTGTCTTGGACAGGGGGAATGTGGGAGAGGCAGGACCTCTGCCTCTCCCTCATCCCCCCTGGCTGAGACAGGCATGCAGCGGAGGGGGCCAACGGAACTTCCAGTGGCAGCGGGCAGCACCACAGAGGTAGATTTAATCTGCTGCCACGGTGCCCACCCCATCCAAGGCTCCGAGCCCAGTGCAGGGCTTAGACCGGTGGCAGCAGTGGATCAGGTAAGTGATTTAAAAAGACTGGGCTTGGGAATGGGCAGAGGGGAGTGCCCCTCCACCCGTCCCCGAGCCCAGGCCTGGGTAGTGCGCCGCCCCCAGACCAAGCCAGGGAGAGCCCCCTGAGCCCGAAAGTGCCCATTGGCAAAGCCGCCAACAGAAGAATAGGGCCCTGCCTTTGTTCCCCGCCCTGGGCCCCGCATATTCTAAGGTCAGCCCTGGCCTCCAGAAGACACTTGGGCTCAAACGGGAGTTCCAAAGCACTGGGCAGCAACTGAGAAAGCACTGGGCAGCAACTGAGAAAGCAGGTTATGGTAGTGCTTTATCTTCGGGTGCTAACAAATTAGACGTTAGCTCGCTATGATAAATAGCCCTCACCAGGTGTGTGTCCACCTGCCCGTTTATTAGGTGTTCACCTCCACCAGACACAGGGCCACCACAGACTGTGGCCCCCACTCATGGCATGGTCTCGGAGAATGTGGAGCCTGCTATGTGGGTGAATGCTGGGTAATGCGGGCTAATGTGCACCCATGTGTCAATGTCCCCTCAATTAGGTTGTTGCCAGTGCCTCTGCATGTCCAGTTCTGCCAGCACCATAGTTGTGGGCAGAAATTCTAGAGCATCGGAGGAGCAACTGCTTCCTGCCCCTCTCTCCACTCTCACTCTAACTGGCACTGCCGGGGGGGGGAGGGCGGTCTGGGGAAATTGCCTGCAAGGGCACGAAATACATGCCAGGGACTGCCCGTTTATTAGGCTGGACACACAAAACATATGAGTGGGGGCTTCACAGATTGAACTTGGACTGCAGCGGGCTAATGTCTTGTTAGCTTAACACCCTTACTGTGCCTCAGATACAGTTTGTTTCCTATGCCAAGTCAAGAGTTAAATCCATGTTTAAATGCTTCCTCTCTTGTTTTTGGAAAGTACCATAAAAAGCATCATTTCACAAACAGACTGTCATACACTGTTGGCCTGTGTTCATAAAAGGGTCATCTTTGGCAACCTTTCCATTTCCAGCAAACTCTGTGATTATGCATTTTGAGCTTGAGCTATTCTCTGTTGCTGGGTCCTTGCCAAGGTTTAAAGGGATGGAGATGTTCTCAGCGGTGGTGCATTTTTTGCCACCAATGTTGGTTTTCCCTAATAGGGCAAGTTTACAAGAGTCATTACCAAGAAGGGATGTGAAATAATGGGAAAGGGAAACTCTATCACGCTCTTTTCAAAAGGAGACAGAGGCAAAGTATGGAGTTAATATAAAATCCTGCTTTCCACTTAGCTAAAGGATGACCTGCAGTTTTTGGAATTACGGTATGTTCAAAGATATGTCACTGAAATAATGTAATGCCACAGACATTAGGCCATAATGACCTAAAAAAGTATGCGTTTAGTAGTTTGCAGCTGGAGTCATGGAAGGAACAAAACCGCTTGAAGCGAGCCAGACCCACACATTCTGAAAACCATTATTGCATTTAGAACATGGGAGAGGCAATATAGTCATTGCTAAACAGTTTGACTTTGGTTCAGATTAAGTATCATTAAAGGTCTTGGGGGAAGGATTTCTGATTTTTTCTTTTATTATTATTATTTTTTTAAATCTAACTATCAGCTGAGATCTGAAAGAACAGGCGGTCTGAAACTTTAAGCACTCTTTTTAAATTTCACATTCAATTTTTAAATGGCCTGAAAGCTTGCATACTCTCATCAATAGAAGCTGGTTCAACAAAAGACAGCATCTGAATACTTTATCTCTATCTTTTAAATTAATCTAGGGATAGAGTGTGGTTGCTGTGTTGGTCCCAAATGACAGAGAGACAAAGTGGTGTGAATGGTATCTTTTATTGGACCAACAGTTGGTAGAAATCAGCAAGCTTTTGGGCCACACAGGGCCCTTCCTCAGGCATGTAGCATAGCCAGTAGAAACATGTAAACTGAACAAACGTAGAGCAGTTATAGATGACTATTCTCTCTCTATAACTGCTCTATATTTGCTCCGTTTATATATTTCTACTGACTATGCTACATGCCTGAGGAAGGGCCCTGTGTGGCCCAAAAGCTTGCTGATTTCTACCAACAGTTGGTCCAATAAGAGATGTCATTCACATCATTTTGCCTCTCTCTTAAATTAGAGAGATATGAAGGGTGGAAGGAAAAATAGAGTTATCAGAACAGGCAGTCGTACAGCTAGGTGAAACCAATCTCAATCACCACAAATCTGTCCTGATATTCTTGCAATAACACTGCTGAGGTACAATGACTGGAGCTATAGGAAATGGGCCAGTCAAACAAGACTCACCTTGCCCAGGTGATCTCTTGCATCTAGTTCACATTCTGAGCTTACAATAAACACAATCCTCACTTATATCTTTAATTCTCTTTGAATTCATACAGTTTTCAATAAACTCACAATTCCCACAAGGCATTTGACTTTTTTCCATGCCCCATCAAGAACTTCAAGCTTGAAGGAATAACTTTCAGTTGTCCCTAGCTCCTGCCTGGGTCTTGCTTTGGCCTTCCTTTCTGGTGAAAGTCTCTTTTCCTAGTTTGGGGAAACACCCTGCCTTCCTCTTCTCCCTATTTCCTTAGCAATCTCTTCCCCTTTTTGTGCAGACTGAATACAGCTGACCTCCTTCAGCTGCAGTCCTCCCACAATCACTTCTCCCTTTTCAGGCTAAAATCCCCTTCAGCTGGGGGTAAGCTGGCCAAGAGCAGGGCAGCCAAACACACTAACTCTTCAAGGGATCCTGCTTATAGTTGGGTACTAGAGAAGACTGAAGTTGATGTAAAGAGACTCAGATGACTTTCCACATCTTGGACACCAGACTTCAGCATGTAGCACAACTCTTGATGTAGGTCTAATAAATCCCAATTTCCCCTGTCTTTCTGCTGCATCAGTTCTTTCTAATGGATTCCATTTAAGCAAGGTTCATAAACTCCTATTCAAGGGCTTGGCTGAACAGCAATGGTTTGCTGACTCACTGTAATAAAAAATGTATCTTGCATGAAGTCCTCAAAGGTTGCAATCCTCAAGTGACTTATTCTGCAGTAGTCCCATTGAAACCAAGTGGACTGCTCCAGAGAGTAAGTGGCTTGAGGAATGTAGCCCAAGTGTTTTACATAACTAGTGCTTAAATGGTTCTTCATTGTCAT
The DNA here is from genome assembly GCA_003113815.1 of Sphenodon punctatus. Classification (NCBI taxonomy): domain Eukaryota; kingdom Metazoa; phylum Chordata; class Lepidosauria; order Sphenodontia; family Sphenodontidae; genus Sphenodon; species Sphenodon punctatus. The sequence continues at coordinate 145,897 of QEPC01014502.1, read as the reverse complement.
TCCCAAACTTGAATATAAGTGTTTTAGTAGTCTAGTCTAGTCTTGGCTCTCCTAAATAACCAAGGAGACACATTCATTAACAATTTATCTTTCTATAGCATTCATTCCCCAAATTTTTGTCTGTAATATCTCGTACAACAAAGTCATCCAAAGTATATCAGGTACCAATAGGGACTGCGGTGCCATCTACAGATGGTATGGCTATATTTGGTGTCCTGCGTCACAGTGTAGGAACCTCTCTTCTGTAGCATCCTTTGCAACAACGCCGCAGTGCTCTGTATATAGCACAGGGAGCACTTCAAATCCACAGCAAACATGTTTCTTCAGCCTTGCCTTAGTCAGACAGGTTTACTCAAACTGTATAACACAATGGATTCCCTAGACATGCCCCATGATTACAGAATGTTCAGGTTCTTTCTTACACACGATTATAGAGAGAGCAAAGAGATCAGGACATTTTTTCTGTAAGTACATTTTGCTAGACTGTTAAAATGAATTGGCATTGGTCATGCCAGCTCTTCTTACACACTGGGTATTTTTAAATGAGCAAAATGATGCCTCAGAGAACCCACACAGGTGGAGTGCATGGGAAGCAGTTAAAATGGAGCAGCTCCCAGTGTGGCTACTGCAGCCATGGAAGCTGCCAACACGCTCTCCCCCTGCCACGGACCATGGGGGACGGGGAAGCGCATTAGGCTGGCCTTTGCAAGTGATGTCCCAGGCATGAGTGCTAAGGAACCTGGGCTCCCAGCCAGGGTTTGTGACTTGCAAAGGCCACTTCCACTAGCCACAGCATCTATGAGCAGTGGACCTGTCTGAAGGAATGGCTTGCTGCCGCCAAGACCCGCCATTCATATGGACAGGGGTGTTGGTATATGCAACATCTATAAGTTAAAGTTACTGCATTAAGAACAGTAATTGACTATAGAGCCACCAGATGGCGCTGCTAAGTTTATGTGTACATGGAAGGGAGATGGGGTTTTTACAGTTGAATTCCTTTGTGTAACCACTCCTTCTTCCCTTCTCTCTCATTGTCTCAGTCTCCATTTTGTCTTACTACTAGCTAGATGTAACTAAGGATCTGTGCCTGAGAAAGCTTAAGTAAAGTTCTGTTTTAAACCTTTAGCTGCATTTGTCCTTACTGATTGCAAATCAGTTATTACTCTGTAACAGGTTATGGGCCAGACCTCTTCAGAACAGCCCAGAACAAATCTAAAGACTGGAAGTGAGCTGAAAGGAAAAGAGGCCCAAAGGAAACTCCCAGAGGAGGCCTACTAACTGTAAATGAGCAGAAGAACCAGAATCCCAATCTGAGGGGAGGGAAGCAAGCATGGCCAGCAGCTCTGAATTAAAGCTTTCAGTCTGCAAGCTGAATAACACAAACTTTCCAGTTGTAGAAATTCAAAGTAGAAATGCTCCTATCCAAAATGACCAGTGGGAGGTGATCACCATAGACAGACCTGTAGAAAACCCTGAGGTGTGGGACAGGAACAACAGACAGGCAAAGGCAACCATAAGCCTGCTAGGAGAAGATGACCAGTTAATTCACATAAGGGGGCCTTCCACAGCAAAGGGCTTGTGGAAAGCACTGCAGAAGCTACATGAAAGGACCAGCTTGAACAGTAATCTGTTTCTCCTAAGGAAACTGTACCAGATGAGACTTGGTAAAGGGAAGGAGATGCAGGATCACATAAACTCAATGCTGGAAGTGGCAACACAACTGCGAGG
>QEPC01014502.1:125500-140867 GCA_003113815.1 Sphenodon punctatus | reverse complement strand
GGTGGGGGCATGTCTGAAAGTGGCCTATGTCTGGGCATCCTCAACACCTCCGAGATGAACTCAGCCAGATTGGTCAGGGAGTCTGTTCAGCGTGGTGGTCGGTACACCAGCAGAATCTCCAATCTCTCCCAGGTCTTGAACAGAATATGGATATACTCTATGTTGGCTCGATACCTTTTGTAGGCCAAACTTTCCTTACAGATCACCACCACTCCACCACCTACCCCCTGACCTTCAGTCTAAAGCTCATGCTATACAGCAGGTCTGCTTAGAACATTGTGTGTGCAATGTTGCTGAGTCAATATCCGAGCTCTTCTTTCCACTGTGGCTCCTGCCTGCGCATCCCATGCGCAGTAGCCAGTTTTTCATTTTCAAGGTGCGCTGCTGACGTTCTGCTCCTAGTCCTCCCCTGATGTCACTGGCTGCTGATGGATCCACTGGCCCTCTGAAATGCTGCTCCCCTCTGGCTGGGTCAGTGCTCCTACCCTGTTCTTGCTGCCCACTGCCCCGAGGCACGGCTGCCTCCATACAGGAAGCACAATTTCCCTCCTTGGTGCAGCACTAAGATCTGGCTGACTGCTAATGGGGAGAGGGGAAGGAAGCTCCCAGCTCGGGGGTGGGGGAAGAACAGCAGGTCTTTGCTTAGGAGGGGGAGGGGAATTTTTCTTTGCAGTCAGCTGTAGCAGCCTCAACCCTATTGGGCTCACTTGCAGGTGGGGAGGTTGTTTGTTCTGGGCTGAGCTAGCCATGACAGTTGCAATGAGATGGAGAATGAGGGGTGAGCCCTTTTGCTGCCTCACAACCACAACGGTGTGTGGGGGGGGGGAGGACAAGCCACCCTACCACAACACCCGATGATTCAGGGAATTCCTTGAGTGTAATTTCACAAAGTGGAAGTAAAAATTGCTATCATACACCAGATTACTTTATTTCAAATTGGGTTGTTAAAAAGATGGTTTCTTCACCAACCAGGAGGATTTTCTGCTATAGCGGTTACACTTTTAGGGGAGGGAAGGGGAATTATGTGGCCTGGCTAAACCCTAATTTATATGAGAAATGCAAGAAAAATAAAGGAGCATTCATTCAAACATGCCTCTCTGCCTTTCCCTTCTCTTTTGACCTGTGCTAGGAGTGGGCACACAATTACTGATAAGACTCCAGCACCCTTACCCTAGCACCCTTACCCTGAACTCATTCTTTCAGTCGGTGCTTAGGGGTAGTAACTGGACCCAGGAACTGGAAAAGGACCAAATAAAAAATCAGCTGTGTGCCCTAGTTGGCTTCCCTGAGATTCCCCATCCCGGCTCTAGAATATTGTAGGAAATAGCTCATTAAACACAACTGCTCCCCTTCTCTGCCTACCAGCTGGGCCGGACTCCAGGATCCTACAACTGCATCCTCAAAGCATCAACTTCTACCGCCGCCGCCAGCAGCAGCCACCAGCCTCCCTCCTTTGCTCCTAGTCCACTGCCCAGCTTCCTCTCCCCTTCCCCCTGCTCTCTCAGGGCACACCGGCAGGAGTCACACTGACAGCCGCTGCTGCTGGTGAGAGTTTTCACCCCCCTGCCCGCTTAATCCTCGTCCCCTTCAGTTCTCCCCCCCGANTCAATCTAATGCTAGTCTAAATAAATTCCAAAACAGGGGAAGGGAATCAGGGATGGAATATATACAGAGAGGAGGGAAGGATTCAATGGAGGGTAGGGAGAAAGAATACAGGGAGGGGTAAAAAATACAAAATAACACCTAAGTCTATCTAATCTAATCTAATCTAAATAAATGAAACTATGGAGGTAAATGTGTGGAAATAGGTGAAATAGGTGGAGGATGGCAATGGATTAGGAAGACAAACTGCTGGGAGAGGGGGACTTCTGAAAATGCCTGATGACAGGATCAGCGGCTAGCTCAGAAGGAGTTGGAAGAAGGGAGGGCAATGACTTATGTTACTTGCTGCGCTCACCTTACCACAAACCCCATTGGCTCCGTGCAGCCTAGCCTATGGCCAATCGCAGACTGTGAAGCCAGTGGTCTGAGGAAAAGAGGGATGGTGATTGGGCAGGCTGGATGCTAGTGCAAGCCTCTCCACCCCTGGTGCCAGGAAGCCTGCTCCTCATCTGCCCCCACTTTCCCTGGGCCTGCCAGCCCTGTTTTTCCCACCTGAAGGCTGTCAAACTTACCTGAACGCTGCCGAACTGTTCAGCCACTTATGCGTTTGGTTTGGCCGTTCGGTTTGGCTGTCCGAATGGGCCAAGTTCGGGCTGAACACTGAACGGCCGAACCGCGTTCGCACATCACTATTATTAGTGCTGTGGCAGTTTGGTTTGGGAGGGAAAATTTGGAGAGGGGAGGAGGGAGCAGACATCTCGGAGTCTTGAACTGTGCCTGTGTTGGGAGCAGCTCAGCAGTATCTGATGGATGTATCACTGGCCAATGAGCAGCACAAGCAGGCCCCAGCAGTCTCATGGCACACTGTGATTGCTCAATGCCTGCTGCCTCCCACAACCAATCAGGGGGGCTCTGGGGGAGGAGACTGCAACCCTTTATAATGAGAGGGCCAGACTTTTTCTCTCTGTTCTGTGAGAGCTCTGCTTGTCAGGTTGCATTTACAGAACTGTGGTGCTTGCACACAAAAACTTCTCCCTAGCCCTCATTGTATTACCATCAATACCTTTCCTTCCTCATACCCTACATTTTACCTTCTCCCTTTCCCTGCCCTTCTCCCCCCTGTACATTATATATAGATAGGTAGTATAGATTAGATATAGATATATATCTGTCTCTTATACACATCTAGATGTGTATAAGAGACAGGTATTACCATCAATACCTTTCCTTCCTCATACCCTACATTTTACCTTCTCCCTTTCCCTGCCCTTCTCCCCCTGTACATGATAGATAGTAAGTAAGTAAGTAAATTTATTTATGGCTAGCTTTCACCATTGCCACAAAAGGGTTTTAAAAAATACATGATAAACAATGAACATATACACATGAACATATTGCAATACAATCAAGGTTTGGGGCTAATACAACATCCTGATATCTGCACTATGCCTGGCATACTCATATATCTGCATTATGCTCGACGCACTCATATTAACAGAAAAAAATGCCTTGCTCTTCTACGGGGATTGCTGCGGCAGAGCTTGCCCCCTGCTAAAGTAAATAATTAATAATTGGTATTTATTCAGCTGACTTTTGCCATAATCACAAAACATTGTATCACAGACTAATCAACGTATCCAACAATACAAAACAACAGCGATAAAATGCTTCAAAATTAAATGCACTATACGTAAAACATCTTTTTATCGCCCTACACCAAAGCTGGACGAAGCAGGTAGAAACAAAACCAAAAAATATTGCCTTGCTCTTCCATGGGGGTTACTGTGGCAGAGTTTGGCCCCTGTAATGTAACTAATCGCCAGCTTGATACTTAAGCCTGGAAATTGAGTATCGCAACATTGGTCTTAAACAATACAAGATCCAGAGAATGTCATGTCCATGTTCATGGCGCATCTGAATGCTGCCCATGGACTTTTACGTGCCATATACCTGTAGGTACAAATGTGCAACAATCATCTAAGCAATCTTAAGTTCAAATGAATATATTATTTTGGCAGAAGCTATAACAATTAGCCAAAAATATATGGAGCAAAATACAGCAGGGACCCCCAGCCGAATTAATTTTAACATCAGTGCAAGGCGAGAGGTCCGGACAAGAGACAAAAACTCAAAGGTTAGTCAGCTTTTACTACATGATAGATAGATAGATAGATAGATAGATAGATAGATAGATTAGAATAGTTATATAGATAATTGATTAGATAATATATAGTTTTCCTTTTCCCTTCCCCTGTCTCCCCTAGATTTAGATAGATATTAGTCATGCACAGGAATCGATAATGATACCAATACCAAAAATAAGATCTTTGTTTGAAACAGTACCACTATTAACAACGATAACGAATATCAATACCAATAACAAAAACTATAAGAAAATGATAACAAAAATTATAACATAACTAAAACGACATTGTCGTTAATAACAATAATGAAAACAACATTTTTGAATAACGAAAATGAAAAACGAAAACAACATGGGGGCCTGGTCCACACCCCTACCCAGGAGTATTAAATGCTTCCCCAATAGTACTCATGGTGCATGCCACACATATGGCTGCTGGATCAAGCTCTCAATGAAACCAGACCAGAGTCAGATAACTAACTTGGCCTACAGTCACAAAACCCCTGAAATGTTGCTATTATTTAGATGTATAATTAAACCACCCAGGAGGTCAGACAGCCCTATTGTTTTCCTAGCCAGGGGTGGGTCATGGTCTAGAAAAGCCCATTTTAGTCTGGGAGTGCTTGGCATGATGGGACCCAAGACAAAAGGACTCAAAGTCTTGTAGAAAGTGGACTAGACACTGTGCAAGTCTGAATGTACATAAACATGTGATCTGAGGTGCAGCATGGACCAGTACAGGCCAGACTCTTCAACAGATCCCTTAAAAAGAATGGGTTCAATAGATCCATGTACAGAAACTCTAAAGCACAGCTCACTTAATAAAAAAATAAATAAATAAAATTAATCCTAAAAGCAAAGGCAAGGAAGAATTTAATCAACACACTGTATTAATAGTATGGGTCACATTCTTGCTAAGTTTCTCCAATGATTATGAATTTGGAGTAAATGACTTTAGAATCTGGCATTTTCTTTTTTAAGTAAAACAAATTCTGAGAAGAGAAAAGTATCCAAACAGGGTACAAACCTCCACCATTAAAGCCAGTGGGAGCTGAATCGTTTACTTTAATGAATGGAGGATCACATTTTGGCATGGGGAAAATACTCAAGATTTAATAATATTTGACAGTCAACTCTATAATATGACATGAGCCAGCTCTACAAACTGGAAGAAAAATATGATAATCAGCATTAATCAGTTTTAGTCAATAAATTTTGGAACAAATCAACTCTGTAGCACTTATATGCCACAGTGATATTGGTATAGTTTTTCATTTCTCCTGAAAATCTAGGTACTTTTAAGAGGGAATTATCTCTATCTTACAAATAGGAAAAACTGACACAAAGAAGGAAACTTAAATCTTGTACCATCCCCAAGAAGGAGATATTGTAGTAGTTGCTATCCCCATTTGACAAGTTCAGTTTATATTTTATACATGCATTGTTATCTTACCTGTTATGAAATATTTATTCAAAAATACACCAACAGCGAATAATTTCCAGTTAGTATTTCCACTTGGCTTCCATGTCATGTTATAGAGTTTGCTGTCAAATGTTGTAAAATCTTCATTGTGTGCCCAGTGCTAAGTATGGCAATTTTTTAAGCATGCTTTTTTCATTTTAAAAGATAATGACAGAGTCTGAACTCCGTTATGCCAATGTAAATCCATAATCACTAGAGCAACTCTGAATTTCAGAGATCTAAATTAATGTAGACTGTGTCCCATGCTATTTATACATTAAGCTGAATGAAGTTCTTGCATGTCTTTACCATATGAATTTTCTTTCACATAAGCTGAGCTAAAGAATTTTCAACGCATGGAGTTGAACCCACACATTTAGATACTCCACACAAGTTCCTTCCTTGCACCTGTGAGATTAATGTTCCTAAAGAGGTAGCTAAAGAGTGGAATTTCAGGATTCAAATGGCTGTGTTAATTTTCAGATGTTAGGCTGATTGTATTCATGGTCTTTAAAAGGCCATGTTAACTATCTGATGTGAGGGTAATTTTATTCTAGGCCTGACCTGCCAGAGGTCACAGTAAATGTATTTATTTGTAGCTCTTCCTCCTCAGGGAGAAATAGCAAGCAAGTAGCTGCAGCAAATGTTAGAAAATTATAAACTATGTCTTCTCTGAGTCCACTTGACCTATCATTTCTGTATAAAATTGTGTCCAGATAGGCCAAGGCTGAGCAAATTTAAAAATCCACCTTTACACCATGCAGTATGGGCAATCTCCTGCAGACTTCAATTGAGCAAAATTTCACTCAACTTTAAAGGAACTGAGGGGCTAATGAAAGGTGTGCGGCATTCAACCCCAAATGACCAGCCAAACCTCTTTTCATTGGTATAGGACAGACATGCCAATGTCATATGCCCAGCCAAGTAAATTTCAAATAAAGCTGAGTACGTTTGCAGTCTTTTCAGCTATGACTGTCATTCTCAGAGAGTAAAGGACTGAAATATCCCCCAAAGAGTCCAGACTTCAGAGTCCTGACAGTGCCCCACATGTAAAGACCAAATTTGTAAGCTATAAATGTTTTCTTAACGACCATGGTGCAGTATTTCTTTCATCGCTACCAGTGATTTACTGTGTAAAGTCAGGTTCAATTCTCTGTGTTCTCAGAAGCAGAAGGGACTCATCGTGCAGAGCTAATAAGCTCTAGAGAAACACGTTGTGCTAGGGTGGAGGATGTGGCCAATAGGACACTTAAATAGTCCAGATAAAATGTGTTTATGGAGGGGGAAAGGGATTATGTTTGGGGGATGGGTTGCTAACAAAAAAAGGTCTTGTTTTCTCCCACTAGTAGTCTGGTTTCCTTATGTTAAACCAGCTCTGATATTCCACTTGAGAACACCTTTTATTAATAAGAAACTGAAAGATAAGCCATGTGATAATTAACAAATCATTAGCAGTTACTACAGTTCATCAGATAAAGCAATTAAAGGCTACCATTTCTTAAAAACAAAAATGTGACAAAGTTGAACTGAGTAAACTGTAAATTCATTGATGAGAAACTCTACTCTGACATGGAAGGAGTTTGGACACAGTGGCCCTTAGCATCCAGTTTCTTGTCGGTTTTGTGACACATACTTTGTCTTAAAACAATTCTTCATTTACTCTGCATTTCTCTCCCTGGTTGTCATTTTTCAAGTATGTGAAAGGAAAAACAACTTCTTTCCATGCTCTGCCCCCTTCCCTCTGAGCACACTCCTCCTGTGCTTGAGGTACAGGCTGGTTCTATTGGCCAGAGGCAGGAACTGGAAAGGGAGGGCCCAAATAGAAACCAGATTTGGCCCACAGACTGGAGATTCCAATTCCCTGGCATAGATATGTCTTAAATCCATGATCTGAACACTCCACTCCCCCCTTCCTGAGCACACTCCTTAAACATCCCTGGTTTCAACTCCTATCTGGCCTATGGAGATTGTACTAAGTGGCCTATGGGAGGGAATAGCTCTACAGTCTCTGCAAGTTTGGGCATTTTTCATATTAACATTAGATATCCTGATTCTAAAATCCAACTGTACATCCTTGCAGGTTTCTTCACTCTCTCTTCATAGCAGACAGGGATTTCAGTCACTGCAATCACTCAGTCAGCCTGTCCTCAAGTCATTCATTCCAGAATCGTTTCCCTGTGTGACTCCTGTTGATGCTAAAGTATTATCCCAGACAGCAGCAAAGCCAGACACAGGGTGTTTTCATATGTGATGGCCCTTGGGTGCTGCACTGCTGCCACAGACTTACCTGGTCCGGAGATGGACCGCCACTGTGGCCAGGACCAGGCCAGAACCCCAAACGAATGTGACAGAGGCTGGGACACTGGGGGGGAGACACAGGGACATGCATCCGCCCCCGCGCTGCACCTAGCACCCCCACCCCTCAACAGGCATGGCACCCAGAACGGGCAGAGACTCCGGGCCGGGTCCAATAAAGCGAGCTTTCAAATGTGATAGTCCACTTTACTCCTGGTCGGGCGGTTGGATCCCAGCCATGGTGGAAGCTAGCCCGGGCTGTGAGCCAGACACTTTCCCAAGTCACAGCCCGGGCTAGCCACCACCATGGCCAGGATCTATCCTGGATTCCCGGGAGAACATCTGGCACCCTGGGAACTGACATGATGGTGACCTGCAGGATAAAGTGTGGTAATACAGGCCACTATCACATCTGAAAACACCCACTCTCTAGCAAATACTACTCAGGACTGGGACCCCATCTCAAGTCTTGGAAACATCAATTGCTATTGGAATAGCTAGGAGAGAGCAATCGATGTAAAACTGTTTCTGCCTCTTTCTGTTGTGGCCCCTGGAGCATCATGATGTCACAAAGCTCTGCAGGGGGCAGGACTACATTAGAAAGGGATGAGAGATGCTCTTTGCCTCTCCCCTTTCAACATACCCGGCATGACCTCTGTTAAACATTCTGGTGTTACCCGTACCACTTTGAGTAGCTTTATGCCACTTCTGAGCCAGGGCCGGACTTAGGGTTTTTGTGCCCCTAGGACCTTCTCAGGCTGCTGCCCCCAAGCCTAGCCTCTCCCCCATACTGCGTGTTATTATTATTATTATTATTATTATTATTATTAGACATTTATATAGCACCAGTCGTATAACCTGGAGCTGTACAGATTAGTAGGTGGGGGAGCTCCGTGTGTATGACACGGCGTGCATGCCTGCGGTGACTGGGGGTGCATGCATGCACCTGCCCAACATGCATCCCCACTCAACCCCTGCTTGTCCCCACACATGGAGGAACCGGGGAAAATGGAAGTTGCTCTGTGGGTGTGGATGAGCAGGGGGAGAGTGGGGATGCATGTGCAGCAGTGTGCATACCCCACCCATGTGTGCCCATGGATCCCCCACCAGGCAGATCCATGTAAAAAGGGCATGTGAGGAGCCACTCGAAGAACAGAAGGTTGCTGCCTTGTAAACAAGGTTCCTCGAGATGGTTCCTAACATTCTCACAACACCGACCCTCCAGCCCTGCATGGATTTTTTTTCTTATATTCTTAGAAAGGGTTGGAAGGAACTGTCATTCTGAGGGGGGAGAGTGCTTTTTTTAGTAGAGGAGCTCGAGACTATCACATGGTCTATTATTTGAATAGGGTGAGCATGCACAACCCAGTTGTGAGAATGTTGGGAGCTATCTCAAAGAACCTTCTTTACAACAACTTTCTGATCACTCATGTGGGGAGGAGTTTTTTGTAAACAAAGAACTTTATCTCCCAAGTTCATTCTGTCCCACTGCTGCTGCTAAGGAGCTACTAGTAGGCAGATGGCAGAGACAGGTGAGGGATGGGGACCCAGGCATCAGGCTTCAGCTGTGAGCAGCAGCCTCGGATGTGCAGGGAGAAAATGTCACCCTAGGCCTGGGCCTAGGGGGCCTGCCCCTAAGTCCGGGCCTGTTCTGAGCTAACCGTGGGCAAAATTTTCACCCATCTTCAGATTGTGAGCCCTAATTTGAGGTTCCAAGAACCCACTGTCCGGTAACGTCTGCCTTTAGTGTGTTGTGTCTCACTTAATATCTGTGTGACCTTAAGACTCTTACTTATTGGCTCATTCAACAGCCATCTCTACAAACATAGGTATATGGGAACAGCTTTGCCTATCTAGTCCATCATAGGTGACTCATGGGGGAGAGGGAAAGAGACTTTCAGAAGCCCTATAGAACCCCTGTCCAACCCCATTCCTCTCCCCCCAACCCCCTCCTGCTATCAACAGTTACTGGTCGCCTTTCTCATGCAACATAGTTAATAAACAACTTTTGTTTGCTACTCCCATACAGTACAGTTTGATCTGTGCTTCTGACTGTGATGCCCTTTGGGGCTATGCCCCACAATGCAGGTCCCGGGGCTTGACCCCAGGTGGTGTTTGCTCTGGGAGGACAGTCACAACCCCACCAATTGGAGTGTTGGGGACAGGCACCCCAGACCTGTGGCAGGCTAGCCCATGTCCCCTCCCCTTAGTGCCAACTCAGTGACCCTCTTATCTTCAGCCAGGTTCCTGGGTTGAGGTCCTACCCCACCTGTCGATGGGGTCTATTAAACTTGTTCCTTTAAAGTTTGCTGCTCCCCTCCTCCGAGGAGATTTGTTTCCAGAAGTTGCTCTTCCCCTCCTCTGAGGGGCTTTGCCTCCAGTGGCTGGTTTGTAAGTCACCCAGACCTGTCACACGGCGGTTGGGTTGGTTAGTTAGCCCAGCCCGCTCTGAGAGTTTGTCCCAGGGTGCCAGTCCCTGAGTATGGGCATTCCATGCTTTTGAAGAGCGTGTGCTGTCTAACTGAACCCCACTCTCCTGGGCCTCCTCTTCCTAGTGGCAATGTGGCATGGTCTGATGGCATCATCGGAAGGTGTCCAGGAAGGAGTGTGGGGGAGCTGGATGCTGGTCGCATAAGTTATTTGCCCTGCCAGGGGTTCGTAGCATTGGAGGGAGTCGTCACAGGTGAGCCATCGACATCCAATGAATTACACCAGCTGTGCTGCTGAGTGTCTGAGGCCTAGCTTAAATGTGAATGGATTAGTACAAAGGAAGGGTTAATATGAGCAGCAGTGTATTAGTGCAAAGACCAGTCTAGTGCACACACCTATCTTGGTAATAATGCACTAATAGTTTTTACAAAGTGTATGGCTCCAGTGGCTGCTCATCTCCGCAGGGAAGAGATAACAGTCTACCCCTATCTGGATGACTGACTCATTGGGGGGGATTCAGATGAGACCCTCAAGGACCATGTCAGAGAAACTATGTTCCTGTTAGACAGTTTGGAACTGATTGTGAACCTCAAGAACTCCTGTTTAGTTCCTACCAGGGTGCTCCCTTTCATCGGTGATAATTGACACAACAGCAATGAGGGCCTTCCTGCCTCCAGACTGTTTCAATATCATCTTCAAAATGGTCCACAGCCAACAAAGTCAGCTGTCCAGATCGGCAAGATACTTCCTGTGACTATTTTGACTTTGCAGCGACTACACAGGTCACATCACTAGCCAGACTTTACTCCATCCCTTACAATACTGGCTAAGTGAGAACTATTCACCGATCATCGACAATCTAGGGAAATGTCTAATCATTCCCTCCAAGATATACCACTCTCTACTATGGTGGTGTCATCCTCACAATGCACTCAAGGGCTTTCCATTCCACCAACCAGAACCGACCGTGATTGTAACTACACATGCATCCCTTGAAGGGTGGGGAGCCCACTGCAATGGTTTCAGGACACAGGGTCAATGGACACCTGCAGAATCATCGATGGACATCAACGTCCTCAAGCTCAGAGCAATTAGTCTGGCCTTCAGAACATTCAGATCACAAATTGGAGAACGAGCGGTTCAAGTAGTCATGGAAAACATGACAGTGGCATACTGTTTGAACAGACAATGCAGGTCCAGGTCCAGGAAGCTGACAAATGAGTCCTTCCTACTGTGGTATTGGTACCTGGACAACCAAGTACTTAGTTCCTACCATGGTACACCTACCAGGAGAGTAGAACATATTGGTGGACTGCCTCAGCCACTCCATAGTCCAATGTCACGAGTGGTCACTAGACAACAGAATATGCAGAACTCTGTTCCGGCAATGGGGAACTCCAGATCTGGACCTTTTCATGAATTCTCACAAGAAACTCCTGAGATTCTGCAGCAGAGGAACCAGGGCCAAGGGATCAGAATCAGATGATCACATTTCCGAGAGGTTGAAATTCATTGAGCCAATTATCTCTAAGCTGTCTTCCCACAACTCAAAGAATGTGCTAATACATCTTTTGTCTGATAATGACAAATATGTATCTTTACAGGTTGCTAGATTTTGTTTTAGACTGTTTATAGTCAAAAAGCAAATTAACAATGTATCTCTGTGAATTGATGCCCAAAGGGGTTGTTTTAACTCGCTGGACACTGAAGGACTTTGTTAAACTTATATTCTTGTTTATGTTTTATGTTTTGTTTTGTTTTTTGTGATGGCTATGGCTTATACAAATAAATGTTTTAAGTGGTAAATGGATGGAATCAGATGCATTCACAATATCTTGGAGGAACCTCTTCGCCTATGCCTTTCCTCCCTTTCCCCTGCTGGCCAAAACAATATTCAAAGCATGCAGAGAAAGTGCCAAACTCATTCTGATTGCACCCAACTGACCCAGAAAGATGTGGTACACCCACCTCACTTCTTTGGACAAGGAGAAATGGCAACTACCTCTAAGATAAGGTCTACTCTCACAGAACAAAGGGGCATTGCTACACACAAACCTCAAGTCTCTCCACCTCACGGCATGGTTTATTACCTACTAGACAGTCCTGCAGGTCTTCCGGAAATGGTGAGGTCAAGATGCACAAATACAAAAAACACGTATGCAGTCAAGTGGAGAAGATTCCTTGCATGGTGTCAGACGACAGCAGTAGATCCAAGTTCCCTTCCTCTTGTGGAAATCCTCACTTACCTTCTCCACCTTAAAGAATCAGGATTATCCATGTCCTCTGTTAGAGTTCACCTTGCAGGTCTATCATCAATATTTTACCACCCGAGACAACGGTCGTTCTTCTCTCATGAGTTTGTGCAGAAGGTCTTGAAGGGTTCAAATAACCTCTACGCACTGGTAACTCCACCCACCCCACAATGGTTCTAGCCAGCCTGATGAAACCCCTCTTTGAACCACTGGAATCGATTTGCCTGCATAAATTAACCAAGAAGGATTTTTTTCTAGTAGTCATAACATCAGCATGGCGAGTAAGTGAACTGACAGCTCCCCACCGTATCTAGTCTTCTGCCCTAAGAAGGTGCAACTCCACACTGACCTTACATTCATCCCGAAGGTTCTCAGTCTAATTTATATTTTTCTCTCAACCTGATGACGCAGCATTTGAGAGTTCTCTACACAAACTGGATGTAAAGAGAGCACTAGCATTTTATCTGGATGGGACTAGGCCCAATTGAAAATCAGACTCCCTCTTTGTCACCATCAGAGGGTTGCACCCAGTTGTGAAGCTGTCAGCACAGAGAATCTCAAAGTACATCATCTAGTGCATCTTGGAGGCCCATCTGGCAGCTGGCAAACAACCACCTGAAGGTCTTCGTGCTCATTTTACTAGAGCGAGGTCTCCCATCACTGCATCACTCTGGTACATACCAGTTCAGGAAGTCTGCAAGGTGGCTACGTGGGCATCCACTGACACCTTTGCCAACACTATGCTCTAGACCTGGCCGCTCACCAGGACATGACATTTGGCAAAGCCATCCTCTCCTCCGTTCTCTCATAACTAGTCTCCACCAACCCCTACAAGTAAACTGTACTGCTTATAATCTCCCATATGTGAGAATCACAGAGCCACTCAAAGAAGAAATAAAGGTTACTGTCAGTGGTAGGGGGGCAAGGGGACCACGCACTCACCACGCTCCACACGTTGCCTTGCACCTGAGGGTACTTAAGGCTTGCTCCCTGGGAGGAGGAATGCCTGTCAGGATAGAGGGTGGGCCAATGCCTATGACACAGGTCTGGGCTAGGCCCCTATCATCATAGGGCGCCGAGACTACAGGCAGAGCAAGGCCCTCACCGTGAACCACACCACAAATATGCTATCTCTCGGGGAAGGGGAAGGTGCAGTGAGGAAGGGTTGTGAGGGAGGCGTGGGCTGGGTCCCCAGGGATGCGGGGGAGGAGCAAGGGGCTTGCACGCACAGGAGACACAGGGGGGAGGAACCACAGGGACTAAGGCTGACGCGTGCACCCACTCTCTCACGCTTTCACTCGAATCCAGGCACAACAGGGAATTTAGGGCACAACAATTGCACACAGGAACAACAAGACTCAATAATCACACTTAGCTTCTCTCAGGCGGCCAGTCTACATTCGATTACCAGCAACGAACGCTTTCCCTGGCACCGTCTATAAAGGGCTAGCCCCGCCCTCCTTCCGGCTTGCTAGCCGTGCGGAGCGGCGCACTGTGCACGGCGCCGCTTCCATTGCCTGCGTAGGAGTCCTGCCCCTCTGTGATGTGGGTGGGCTTCTTGTGCTTTCTGCGCTGATGGGGGAAGCCCTATTGGTTCTAAGGGGTGTGGCTTCCTCCCTGTCTGTCTCTGCCTCTAGTCCTGAGGGCGGGGCCATCCCCTCTGCGGCGATGGGGTTTTCCCTGCTCGGCGGCCTCTCCCGCTTCCTCCTTCCTTGCCAGGCGCTGCGGCTCCCGGTGCTGGAGCCACGGCTCCTGACAGTACCCCCCCGTCGAGCCCCCCGTCCGAGGGGCCAGTACGGGCTCAGGCGGGAGGGGGGAGGGGTGGTGTAGATGAAAGCGACGCACCAAACGGGGTGCGGAAATATTCGAGGCAGGCTCCCAGGAGCGGTCCGCAGGTCCATAGCCTGCCCAATCCACCAGGTACTGGAGTCAACCATACCGACGTCAGGAATCCAAAATAGCCCGGACCTCATATTCTGGGCCATGGGGGGATACCAGTATAGGCCCAGGGGGTAAAGAGGACATGCGGGGCAGCACAGCCTTTTTCAGGAGGGAGACATGGAAGGTAGGGTGGATGCGAACATGGGGCGGCAAGCGAACCGTATAGGCTACGTCATTGACCTGGTGCACAATGGGAAAGGGCCCCATGTATCGGTGGTCCACTTTGGAAGATGGGCGCGTGGAAGGGTAATGGCGGCAACTGACCCAGACATAGTCACCTACTTGTAAAGGGGGGCCGCCCTGTCGGTGCTTGTCCGCATTTTTTTTATATTGCTGTTGTGAATGTTCCAAGGTTCGATGGGCCAGAGCTTGAACAGCATGAATTTGGTCAGCCATGGCCCCTGATGCTGGAACCTGCGTCATTGAAAGGTCAGGGGTACCAATTTGGGGGTGAAACCCATATGAGACGTGGAAGGGGGAATCCCCCAATGATGCGTTAGGCGCATTATTATGAGCGAATTCTGCCAACAGGAGCCAAGTATACCAGTCGTCTTGTAAGTGATTGATGTAACAGTGGAGGTATTGTTCCAAACCTTGGTTGGCTCTTTCGACCTGCCCGTTCATCTGAGGGTGGTAAGCAGTGGAAGGTTTGAGGGTAACTTGAAGGGCTGCAAAAAGGGCCTTCCAAAAATGAGATACAAATTCGGTCCCTCGATCGGAGACTATTTCATGGGGCCATCCATGAAGTTTCACCATATGGCGTATGAAAAGAAGTGCCGTACATTGTGCTGACGGTAAGCCCTTGCAGGCGACAAAATGCGCCATTTTTGCAAAATGGTCTACTACAACATATATAGTATCATAGCCCCGAGATGGGGGAAGGTCTACAATAAAATCAATCCCTATTCATTGCCAAGGCCCCTGGGGAAGGGGGGATAGTTGGAGTAAACCAAGTGGGGCCCGTCGGGGTAGTTTAGTGCGAGCACAGGTGGGGCAGGCCTCTACATAGCGTTGGATGTCGGTGGTTAACAAAGGCCACCAAAAGGACCGTTGCAACAGTTGACACGTCCGATGGATCCCCAGATGCCCTGCTAATGGTGCATCATGGTGGGCCCAAAGGAGTGGGGGACGACACGAGGCCGGCACCAGGATGCATCCATCTTTTTTTTGTAGTCCGTCTTCCAGAGTACAAGAGGTGTTTTGAAGGCAATCTGGATCCGTGGCACTGGCTTCTCAGAGTTG
>QEPC01014502.1:109221-125400 GCA_003113815.1 Sphenodon punctatus | reverse complement strand
GAATTCTTGGTATTCTTCGGGTAGCCATGAAGGCTTAGGTTCCTTCCAGGTACTGGCTCCCAGTTTCCAGGCGGCAGTGGGTGCAGGTTGAAGACAGTGCTGTTGACAGTGAAGGGACAAGAAGGAAAGGTGTTGGGTTGACCACCCAATTTGCGGGTCGTGGTGGCGCAACCAGGGGAGTCCCAACACTACGGAAAAAAAGGGAGTGCTCACAATGTCCAGGATTAATTCTTCCTGATGATTTCCAATAGTGCACAGTAGAGGTTGCATCTGGCGGACCACAGGGCCTGAGACTAACGGGGAGCCATTGATGGCTTGAACCCTTTCCGGAGTTTCCTTCAGGTTGGTCTCGATGATGCAAGATCGAACGAACCCGTCATCAATGAAATTTCCGGATGCCCTGGAATCAATCAAAGCCCAAACAACTTGGGATCGTTGGGGCCCGGTGTGAAGAGTTATGGGTAGGCACAGGTGTTGTCCCCGGGTGCTTGACATGCAGGGGATTGGTCTTACGGCCGGGGTGACCCCTGTCCACTCCGGCCTGGGTCGTTTCCCGATCTTTTGTTTTCAGGAGGGACAGCCGGGCATTCATTAATGAAATGGGTCAGGTCGCCACAGTAAAAACAAGATCTACTTCGTCGCCACCGGTCCCGTTCCCCAGCTGAAATGGGGCCTCGGGATGCCCCAAGCTGCATGGGTTCTGGCTCCTCATTCTTGAGGCTTGATGTGGAGGCCGGCGGTTGGAACAGGGGTCGGGCTCCGAATGCACGAGGCTCCTGTCAGTATTCTCGACGCCGTTCCCGCAGGCGTTCCTCGATGTGCAAGGTCAAACTAGCCAATTTTTCCCACGTCTCGGGCAACTCTGTGAAGGCAAGCTGGTCCCTTATGTCTTCCGCCAGTCCTTTTCGGAACATCACCTTAAGTACAGCGTCTGGCCACTGAAGTTCCAGGGTCAGTTGCTGGAACTGTGTGATGTATTCTACAAGGCTCCCCTTCCCTTGCTTGATAGCAAGCATTGTTGTCTCCGCATCCTTTACCCGATGGGGGTCATCAAACAAGAAGGAGAGTTCAGTTATGAAATCAGCATAATGGGTGAGAAGGGGACTATTTCCCTTTAGCAGGGTGGTGGCCCACTCTAAGGCCACTCCACCTAGGTTTCCTATGATAAATGCCACCTTCAGCTCGTTGGTGGCATACGTGGTGGGCTGGAGGGTAAAGGTTAACCTGCACAGGGCCATAAAGCCCTGAAAAACCTTGCGATCCCCTGAAAACCTTTCCACCTGAGGACCCCGAGGTTCCCTAGGGAGGAGGCCGGGCATAGGGAGTCCGATTGCTGGGACCCGGAAACCCCCCACAGGGGGCGACTCCACCCACATCCCCGTCCGCCAGGGGGGCCCCCGCAGGGGCAATCCCCTGGCCCACAAGGGCCACCAGCTCTTGCTGTTTCTCCTGGATGTCCCGGACGTCCATTGCCAAGGACCAGACCACCCTGGCTAGCTCAGCCATCTCCTCAGCCAAACTCATGATCCCACCCTTGGGAAAAGAGAACTTGCTGGTGATTCTGTCAGTGGTAGGGGGGCAAAGGGACCACGCACTCACCATGCTCCACACGTCGCCTTGCGCCTGAGGGTACTACTTCCTACTTCCCCCCGGGGAAGTAAATCCTACTTCCCCCCGGGGTAGTGCCCAAATCCCTCCCTTCTGGCCTTTCCCTGTCTCCCATCCTCCCTGTCCTGCCTCACATATCTCATAATTTTCCATTAGGGTAATAGCCTCAGCCAGCGTGGTGTGTCCGTGGCGGGACACCCAGGCCCGACCCCCCAGGAGAAAGAATCTGTAGGAGTTGCTCCAATTCCACAACCTCTTCCGAACTCTGAGTGGTGGGTTTTAGCCACCGCACCATGTGAGTTCGCAACAGCTGGGCTACCCCAATGCGGGGAGATGCCAGGCCCGTACTTCATGGCCCTAAACCATTTCTTCTTTGATATATCCAGACCCTTGAAGATGGCAGTTTTCACTTTTGAAAATTGGCTGCCTCCACAGGGTCCAGTCTATTGTATATTGCCTGGGCCGGTCTGGACAGACAGGGCACCAACAATAAAGTCCACTGGGCTTCTGGCCACTTAGTTGCTACAGCAACCATCTCAAATACATTGAGGAAGGCCTCTGGGTCATCTGAGTGCATCATTTTCATGAGGCGCACCTGAGGGGCTCTGGGGTCCCCAGGGCCTTTAACGCACTCTGTCAGGGCCATCAGGGTCAAAGTCATCATAGCGGACAACTGGTCCATTAATTTAGCCTGAGTGGAGGCTTGAGTGCCTGCTAACTCACCTGCCAATTACTGGAAGAACCTCTGCTGCCCTTCCATCTGCACCTGCTGGGACTCCACCACCCATTTTAAGAGCCCCTCCATTCCTGCCGAGATGGCGGCGGGTGGGGCCGCCGCGTCCCTAGCCGCTTGCCCCTGCATGATGACCCTGCTAACTACACTACTTGTGGCCGAGAAACTAGGCTTGTACCTCACGGACCCCAGTCCCCGTTGGGTAACGGGGGTATAACACAGAGTATATACCGAACTAGATTCTGTTTAACAAATTGTATAATATTTTGTACATGAACGTTGTTAGGAGTTTATTGTATATAGTGTATACAGTTTGTATACATGTAAATGACAGAGTTAATGCACTTTAAAAAATAATTAGTTGTCAAATTATGAACATAATTTTAAGTGTAATAATTAAAAATGTGAAAGTTTAGTTCTGGATAAAAATGAATACAAGTATGTATGGTAGGGATTAAGCAGATATATTATATTTATGATGATGTGGATAAAATATGAATTATGCTTGGAATTTTGAAATAATTTCCATGTTTTTTAGCATTTAAATTTTATAGCAATGTATGGAGTGGGTGGTTTTTTTAATTATAATTCTACTGAATTTGGGCTTTGTTTGGATTTTGAGCTAGAGTGAAACTGATTTTGAAGAGGTAAATTTTTATTTTGGAAAACAGTTGTGCATTTAACATTTTTTTTAAACTGTAAAGTTTTTTGTCTTGGTAAATTTTATTGGGTTTTGTGACATAATTTGTTGGTTTATGTAAGTATTGTAGTCATCGTTGTATTGGCGGTTTTGGAAAGAGTTTTGAAACAATGTAAGAAACAAGACAGACACATGAGATGTTGATTATATAATTTTTAATGATTGAAAACATTGTTAAACTAGTGTTTCTTCTGAGGAAGGCAAAAAAACAACTAAGTGTGAAAAACCCCATTTATGGGAAAATACATTTTTAGTCGTAAAAATTCCTTCTTGATCTCAAAGATGACAATCAGAGACTATTCCCAGAAGAAAACGTTTGTTTGTTACAGAAATTATTAGAACATTAAGATTGAAAAGAATAACAAATATCAACGAATAACAACGAAGATATTGAAAATAACAACAAATATCAACGAATAACAGGAAATAACTATGTTTTTTGGAATGTTTTTTTTCCCCCCAGGAAGTTTAAAAAAAAAATATATAAGGTATTTAATGTAAAGTATGTGAGACATTTATATATTTTGTTGCTAGGTTGGGGATATAGTGTGTTTTTGTGATATTATATATGGAAGTGTTATGTTACATTGAGTTTTCTTTGTTATCTTACAGACCTAACAAAGAAAAGTTATTTAACATTGTATTAGTATGGACTAAGTTTTGTAATGTAAGTGGTTATGTAATATATTTTGTAGTGTATTTGGATATTTTTCATATAGTTTTGTTGTGGTTGGTATGTGTGTTATGTCATGGTGAGTTTTCTTTGTTATCTTACACACCGAACAAAGAAAAGTTAATTAACATTGTATTCGTATGGACTAAGTTTTGTAATAGAAGTGGTTTTGTAATATGTTTTGTAGTGTACTTGGATATTTTTTAGAAAGTTTTGTTGTGGTTGGTATGTGTGTTATGTGTGCAACGTAAGAAAGAAAGTTTTTGTAAAGAATGTGAAGTCAGGTAACTGGATTAGTTGTATAATGTGTTGTATAGACTGGTTATTTTGATGTTTTTAATGTAGTTCTGTTTGGTTAAATGTTTTGGAAATGTGTATTTAGGTGTTTTTTGGATTAAGTATTTTCTCTTTCAAGAACAATTCCATATGCATTTTTAAAGTTTGTTGGTAGCTTTTTTTAATTAGTTATTGATTTGTCGTTGCATTCAAACCAACCATTAGCGTATTTAATCCAGATTATGTAATGCCCTGATATAAGTGTTTTTCCTAAATGAAGAATGATTGCTTTGGTCGAGTAATGGTAATTGCTGATATTGATAAATCATGAATTAAATGCTTTTATTTGAAAATCTCTTTTTTGCTGTGAGTTATCAAAAGCACATATTCCAAGAAAGAGATACTTTGGAAAATGTGTAAATAGAATAGTTCGTTTTGCAATAGAATTGCAGTGTGCGCACAGACCATGGTGTAGTTCTGATGAAAACAAATCTTTAAAGTAACAACAATTTTGTGGTGGTGCATGTAGGTAGAGAAACCACTCTACTGAAATGTGTTGTTGGACATACAGGCAATTTAAATACTTATACAAAGTTGTATATGAAACAGAGAAAAGATTTCATAATGTGGATTGATTAATTTGTAAGTTATTTATGATTTGTAAAAAATACTCAGTTACAAATACTTGTGTGAGTGTAAATCTTGGCTGTTGTAAAAATGTGTTGACAGCTGAACATAATGAATTACTCGACTGGATGGAAATAGATTTTGTTTGATAGTCCTGAATGATAGATTGAAACGAATGAACAAGGCAATTGTTTGAGTTAGAATCTTGAATTATATTAATGAAAGGTGTCATGCTAAGGAAAAGTTGGGTAAGTACATTTGAGTAGCAATTAACTACTATTATTTTCAAATGGTTTTGGCTTGAATGTGTTTGAGGAAATATCAGTTTTCCTTTTTTTGGACTAAGGAGTTGTACAGTCTAGAGGGTTGGATGGTGGGTTTATTTTTCTTTTTTGTGCAGGGGTTTGTTTAAGAGTTTGTTTTTTTTGAGTGTTCAGCTTTGGTATGTTTGATAGATGTGGTTGGAAGGTTGATCTTAATCTATTATATTCATTAACGCAGGATTAATCTGCCGTTGCTTTGTGTGGGTCAAACTGTGTCAAATAGAGGCCAGTCAATGTTCTTACTCTTGATAGTGCAACATAGGATATTCCTTCTTTAAATACAGAAGGACCAATATCAGCAATTACATATGAATTGATACAGCATAAGCTATAGAAATCAGAAACTGTCATCGAATTATGTAAAGGTCTCTCATTAAAGGTTATTTTACCTCAGTACGGTAAATTTTTTGTACTATTTGTATTTTGTCAAATTTGATAAATATACATTCAATGTGTTTCAAAGTAATGTTGCATTGCAGATTTTGTATGTGACCCATTGCTCCATTTACCAAGCTTTGTTCAATATGCAAGTTACGTCTCAACATCACTCTGCAATTTACGCATACATCTAAGATTGTTTCTAAACCTGCAGTTCTCAATACATAATGGTTTAAACTTGTGTGTTTTTTCTTTGCTTCTTCCAGAACTTTTGGGGTCAAATACATGCTATCTACAGTATCAAGTGCAGGGATGGTAATTATTAGGGGTGGGAATTTTGGTTCCCCTGATATCCGATACTGCCAGTATTTTGCTGTACCGGTGGTATTGGATTAACCCGATAATCTGGAGTACCTGTACCAGTTCCCTGTGCCGGATTTTTTTTTACATTGCAGCCATTTGAAATGAATAGCTGCAATGTAAAAAAGAAACAAAAAAAAAAAAAATCCCCTCCCCTGTCCAGACTGCGCGGGTGGAAGGGGGGACACCTCCCACCCACCCTGCCCAGCCTGGATTTTTTTTATTTTATTTTTTTACCCAAAGTCCCTGCAGGCTCTGGGCCACCGCCGGTGACCCAGAACACGCACCAACAGGTACTAGGGCGATCCCTGGGGTGGGGGTGGTTTAAAACCCCCCCACCCCAGAGATTGCCCTAACACCCCTCCCCCAGGGATCACCTTAGTTGCCCTCTGGACGGCGGCAATAACAGCAGCAGCACGGCGCGAGTCTGGCTTCAGCACTGGCAGTGGCTTCAGCACTTCACTAGGGAAACCCGGAAGATCCCCGGAAGGCCTAGTGAAGCGCTGAAGCCATCGCATCAGCTCCAGACATCTCCTCTGCGGCACTAGTGTCTGCCTCTGACTCACTGTCTGCGATCACAGTGATGTCCCATGAAGGGGAGTACTGGAACCCTGAGGCTAGACTGCCCATGCCCACCATGCTGCTGGCACTCTCCCTGTGCCATCCTCTATAGCTGCTAGTGCTGCTGCTGCTGCTACTCCTCTCCCTACTGACATTGCCCGGGGATTGGGCCCTGCCTCTAGCATCCGGGGTGGGATCCACCAGCTCTTGACTGCTGTGGATCACCTCGACAGTGGGGGGGCATTGGTGGTCCTGTAGGAACATCAGAAGCAGCACCAGCACCTGCTTCAGCACCAGCAGCAGAGACAGATGCAGCCTCATCTACTGTAGGTCTTCCAGTGCCCTGTGTGGCAGTGGAGGAGGGCACTGCCAGGAGGCGATGCTGAGCCGCTGAAGCCTGGGGCCCTAAAGCAGGCCTGCTGAGTTTGGGGCGTGGTAATGTGCTCGGGCTATTGCTGCTGCCTGCTGCCACTCCCCTGGAACAGCCCCTGCTGCCTCTGGCACATGCCCCATTGCCTCCCCTATGGGAAGCAGACCGGCCTCTCCTTCCCTTCTCCATTTCTCCCTCCAAAATAATGTTTTTATATTGTTTTTTTATTTTATTTTTTTATAATTGTTTAATTTAAATTTATATATATATACACACACACACACACTAAATCTAACTGCTATAACTATTCTAAATGCATTCAACTATTAACTAAATGGATTATCTATTCTAAATGCATTCAACTATTAACTAAATGGATTATCTATCACAAAGGCCTACTCCTACAAACACTTAAACTAAACACTAAACGCTGTATCTCTTTCACTAAGCTAACTCCTACAACTGTCTACTATCTCTAATATACCTATCTATCTATATATGGGATGGGGGGGAATCACAAACAACACAGGGAGGGGTACAAAACTGAAATGAAACCTAAATCAATCTAATCCTACTCTACATGAATTAAAAAACAGGGGAAGGGAATCAGGGATGGAATATAGATAGAGAGGGTGAGGGAAAGGATTCAATGGAGGGGGGAGGGAGGAAGGAAGATTGAACACAGGGAACACAGGGAGGGGTAAAAACAAAAAATAACACCTAAATCTATCTAATATAATCTAAATAAATGATAATATGGAGATAAATGGGTTGGATGTGTGAAATAGGAGGAGGATGGCAATGACTTAGGAATAGGAAGGAACAAAATCTGCTGGGAGAGGGAGCCTTCTGAAACGCCTGCTGTTCAGGAACAGTGACTAGCTCAGAAGGTGTTGGGAAGGGGGGAGGCAATCAGTTTTGTTTCTTGCTGCACCCACCTCACCGCAAGCCCCATTGGCTCCGTGCAGCCTAGCCCGTGGCCAATTTCAGACAATGAAACCAGTGATCTGAGGCAAAAAGGGATGGTGCTGGCTGCTACTCCAGGCCTCTCCACCCCTGGTGCCTGGAAGTCTGCCCCTCAGCTGACTCCCCCTCCCTGTCACGTTTTACCTTCCAGTGACACATTTTTGTCACCCGAACTCACCCGAATGTGATTTGAACTGACCGAACTGTTCAGTCATTTTGACGTTCGGAATTGAGTTCGGTTTGGTCAGTTTGGGTTCGGTTGTCCTAACAGGCCGAGTTCGGGTCGTACTCCGAACTTCCGAACCTCATTTGTCAATCCCTAGAGATGGGTGGAGGTGGGTGTTCAACACCTACCCATCCATGTAAAAACTAAAACACCCACACCCATGGGTATGGGTCCACCAATACCAGCAAGAGATGACTAGAAAGGCCGCACAGGTGCCCCCAAGCAGACACACCCACTGGAGGAGATGCCAGATGCTTGGTCGGGAGCCCTTCAAGGAAAACCGAACATGACATGGGTGTGCTGGCTCCCAAGATGTCTGGAAGGAAGGCAGCACATAAAACAAAGGGAGCCAGCACCAACACAGGTGCAGGATGGGCCAGGGTAAGCAGAGGGACTCTAGGACGCCCAGGGGAGGGGGCTGTCCCAACGGGCTGGGGGGGAAGAAGGGAAGGACAACTAAACACAGGGCTGAGGGCATACTGCATCCTCCCAGCCCACCACAGCCACGGGGCATGGGGAAGGGAGCACTACCGACAGCGAGGTAAGAGGGAGGGTACCCCAACAACCGGGGAGGGGGAGCCTGCATGCCAATACCAGAAACCATCATGAGGGAAAATAGGGTGGGCAGCTGACAGATGACCATTCCTCCCCCCGCCCCAAAAGGAGAGCACCCAGACACAGGAGCAATGCACCACCATGGAGATGGCCGAGGAGTGCCTCTATGACAGTCAGGTAACCCTGCTGTGCCCCCTTGGGGGAGAGGGGAAGAATCCCCCACCGGGAGCAAAAGGGGGGCTGTGGGACAGATGCTAACCTCCATGCAATACCCCCAACAGGAGATGAGCAGCTCCACTGTCACCACAGCTACAGGGTGGGCCACAAGCCATCAAGCTGGAAGGTCACCCCACACTCGGTACCCAAAAGGGGGAGCCCTGGTCAAGGCAAGAGACTCTGGACTTCATATGCGTGTGGGGGGCCGAAAGGGTCCAGCACAACCTGGTGTGCAGCTACAAGACCAGACAGGTCTATGAAGCCATCATCCAGGAGATGCAGTGGCTTGGGCCCTGGTCTCCCCCCTTCCCTCTCCCCCCCAAGTCCCCTTGCCCTCTCCCCCACCAGTCTCTTTCCCTCCCCCCGGGCCCTGGTTGTGTTCCTACCTGGATCATCTTCCTCTGCATCCTGGGAGGCATCCCGGGTCTCCGTCTGCTCTGTGTGCGCCCCCCATCCCTGCGGCCTGTCGCCCTGTGGGTTTTGTGGGTGCACGTGGAGGGTGATGTTTGTGTGACCCCCGGCCACAGTGACCAGTGCCAAAGTCAGCCAGCAGGGATCAACTGATGGATCCTCATTCCCATTACAGCTCAAGGGACCCTGGAGGTTCATGAGGAGGAGGTCGTGGAGGAGGTGGTGGTCAAGGAGGAACCGGTGGCACCCCCGAGACCTGGTCACCAGGACACCAATGATAGGCCAACGTGCAAAAGGGATGGGTTGTGGGCAGTGCTGAGGCAATGGGGTAGCAGGCCGGCCACAGGGGCAACCCCTAGAGCAAACCACCCCCCCATGCATGACAGGGAAGGACCGGTGCCCATCACAGTTGGGTAACCTAGTCACACGGGTTAACATCCCCTGACAGGAATGCATATGGGGACTCACAAGGGAGGAGGGACCATGAGACATGCTCACAAAGAGGTGATGGGACAATACGGCCCTGGGTGAAGGCACTCCCATATGGGGCAAGCACAGTGGTCCAACACAGAAGACAGGAATATGGGGACCCCACCCAAGCAGTCACAATCACCATAGGGACAGACATGGAAGGGGGGCAGGCACCCCCTGTGGCAAAACAGATGCACTGCTATGGGTACAGGATATGGACATGGCAAGCAACGCACCCCAATGGGGTCACATGTCGTTCATAGATGAGCACCCTGTTCCTGCGAGGGTTGCTGCCACCGGCAGCACTGAGAGGAATCAGGAGATTTGGGCCAGGAACCAGAGGAGGAGAGAAGACCTGGGGAGGGAACTGCTGGAGGAAACCAAAAGATTAGCCAAAGTGCACTCAGAGGAGCTCGCCCTCACCAGGGAGGTGCAAAGAGGGGAGGGGGATAGGGACATAATGGCAGCCATGCTCAATTGGTTCTGTGCCGAACACCTGTGGGACAGGTGCCAGACTGCCACCCTCCACAGTGAGATGTGGCTCAGCAGGGCTGAGAGAGCGAGGGGCCATGTCACGTTGGAGGGGACCTCCGCATGGGTCCTTGACCTCATAAGGGAGGCTGTGGGGCTCCCGCGGAGAGAACCCCAGTATGACATGGGCCCTCCAGGCCCGAATTGAGGGGTGACAGCTGAGTACCACCGGGGCACCCTCCCTCAGGTGCAGGTGCCCCCTCCCCAGCACTTCGGCTAACCCTGGTTTCCCCAGAAGCACCCCTTCCCTGTCCTCATGCACAGGGTCCCCCTCCAACACATAGCAGCACAACAGCAGCCTTTGGGGCTGCCCTTATGGCCCGCACCCCTCCCAGTTCCTCTACAGTTGCCTCTGAGACTCCTCCTCCAAGAACCATGGCCTCCACTGAACATCCCGGAACCCCCAGGTGACCAACCGGCCATGCTGGCTGCCTCACCAGCTCCGGTAAGCCAAACAACATATCTGACTGCTAAGGGGAGGAGGGGAATGCATCGCTACCAAGAGGGATGGGCGGAGGGGGTGCAGCATGGGGATCCATCGCAACACCAAAGGGCCACGAAAAGGGCTGTGGTGCAGGGGTAACATTCCAGGTAATATTGTAACCCTTACCATATGTTCCAACATTGCAGGGGCCACTACCCTCAGCCCGGAGTGAAGCAGCCAGTGGACAATGGAGAGCCCGGGCTGTCAGGCCGCCGCTCTCAGTGGATGGCAGCAGCAAGGTCCTGCAGGGAATCAAGCCCCGGTGGTGCGCCGAAGCAGGCGTGGGGAAGGCCGCGCAAGAAGTAACCCTCCCCCTTGTACATACCCCCCCAATAAACTGTTGTTGTACCGTACCTCTATGTCAAGGGGGCCCCATGTGTGGGGAGGGGGTCTTGAAACCTGCATACAGGAGCATGTCATGTGCAATACAGGTGCGGGAAGTATACAGCTCCAGCCTGTCGGGAACCGGGGGGGGAGGGAGACAACAGACCACCCATGACCGGGTACAGGCCTGCACATAGATAGCACTTTAGCACTAACCATGCTAACTGTCATCTGGAGATGGCCCGAAGCCTGCAGTGTGACAAACGCCATGGCCACAAGCCAGTAGGTGACCCCATGGTGTGGGACACAGGTCACACTGGACTGGGGAACCCCTAGTACCCAACCAATAAAACACATGGGGATTGTAGAACGTACATATCCATATTTATTGGGACTGTTTACTCAGTCCGTGGAGGCGGGGGGAGCTGTCAACTGCAAGGGTTAGTTGCCAACCATCTGGGCAACTATGCGCCTACACAGAATGTCCCAGTTCTCCTCAGATATGCACCGGAATGCCCCACCCTGGACATGCTGGTACAGGGGCATGGGACCCGCTTGCTGCACCAGTGGGGGGTTGTCAAGGGCAGCTCTGCCGGTCTCACAGATATTGTGCAGGATGCAGGCTGCCAGGACAAGGATGGGGGTACACTCGATCGAACTGGCTCCTGTTCATGAGTAGGCACCAACACATCTTGAGCTGGCCAAATGTCCACTCCACCATGCTCTGAGAAGATGATAGGCGTTCATTGAAGAGTCTGCGTACTGGTGTGTGAGCCACGGGATAAGCCCTCATGAGCCACGGGCTCAGTGGGTAGGTGGGGTCCCCAAGCACCACCGGAGTCATGGAGACCCCTTCAATCACATGGTACAGGTTGGGGGCAATCTCCCCATCGAACATGCGGGCATAGAAGGGGGATGCCCACAGAATGTGCACATCATGGTTCCTCCCTGACTGGCTGGTGTACACGTCAGTAAACAGGCACCTGTGATCCACAATGGCCTGGAGATTTATTGAGAAAGCCTGCTTCCTGTTCATATATTCCATCTTGGCATGTGGGGGCTGGATGATAGGGATCTGGGTACTGTCTATCACCCCTTTGCAATGGGGGAAGCCCATTTCTTCAAAGCCGTGGATCACGACCTCTGGATCCCTGAAACTGGATGACCCACTCGAGCAGCAGCTCCACTATCAGATCACACATGTCATGGAGCGCCCTGTTAATGGTCGCAGTCCCCACTCCAAACTGCTCCCCAATGCTCCAACAGTAATCGGGGGTAGCGAGCCTCCACACCGCCATGGCAAATTGCATCCCTGGCGGCAGCGGATACCACATGTTGGTGGCTCGCCTCCAGAGATGTGGGTTCAGGATCTCTCTGAGCTGGGTCAACAGGGAGAGATTCATGTGGAAGTGGTCCTTCCATTCTTCATCCATCCAGGTAGCCAGCATGTTCTCCCACCATTCATTGGTGCGTGAAGGCATCCGATTCATCCTCCGCGTTAGGACAGTCACATGATGGCCGTATAGGTTGAGAGGCCACCAAGAAAGGACAAGCCGCATGTCCTGCGACACAGCTGTTCCAAACAGGGCATGTCGGCAGGCAGCTATCCTCCTTGCCCACCACAACAATGCTGCTCAGCTCAAGTTGGCTGCCCTCCTGCTCGGTCCACTGCTGGAACACCTGGGCCAGGATCACAAAGCAGGCGGCCAGGACCGTTAACAGGACGGCTCTCTCCTCAGGGGGCTCATCAATGGGTAGCATGGTACCACCACCAGCACACACACAGTGGGAACCCACCACCGGAACCACTGATGGATCACCACGCAGCTACCCTACTAGGTGGTACGTGAGAGAGTGGCTTGCCCCATGGCCTGCACAGCTGTGACAGTGCCCTCCATAAGTACCCGGCCAGTCACCAGTCTGTGCACCAACCTACCACCCGGTTGCAACCTGTGCCTCCAACCCCATGGCCTGTGCACCCTGGACACCCACACTGTGCCTCACACGTCCCCTGTCGATCAACGGCTGTCCCAGGGTAATGGGGCCCGCTGAAGCAGGCGAACCATACTGCACACCCTCCTCCCCTGTGCTCTGTACGTACACCACCACTACTGGACAATACCACCAACGTTCTAGCTCTGCTCTCCATCACGATCACCTCTCATCCACCACACCCGAACCACCTCTCTCTACACGCCACACCCAGGCACTGGAACTGACCCACACATGTACTCTTGTGGACCATGCTGTGTGCCCAAAGATTGGTGCAGTACAGTGTGTGTGTTCTGCGCACCTGATAGGGATCCCCGCTTGCCGGGCCACCAGCACATCTCCCCCACCCACCCCCGCATGGAACGTCTGAACACTTGGGGGCTAGGCCTACCACCACCCCCTGTGCCCGTGCCATGTCCCTGTGCGATCACTGGGCTGGGTGCATCCGCAACAGCCCAGTATTGATCACAGCAAGTGAAGGCCACGTCATTGTGCAGCTGTGATCTATCAAGATATGCTACATGGAGTGCCTCATTAGCTCCCTTCTAGAGGTAGTTGTGGCCTTGGTGATCTGTCATCACTAGCGCTGGAATGATCCCACCTGGTGCATGGGTCAGGGAGTCACAGGGCCTAGCAGTTGGCCCACTATCAGCTGTGTATGGCCTCACCCCGGCTAGCACTGTGCAGCTCTTCGCACATCGCTCATTTACAGGCGCTCTCCATAGGATCCCTGTACAAACCTGTGAGCAGCCCTTGCAAAGATAATGGCACAGTATGGAACAGGCCCCAAGACTGGTGGTGGTGCAAGGGAGGGGTGGTCGCCATGTGCCAACATGCTGTTGGGAACTCTGTGGCAGAGCCGCGATGTCCAGCTGCTATTGAACAACCCCGTTAGTGGCGGATGAATTCAATTTCCTGTCACGGTACATGTGGGTGATGGGCCATCCATTTGGGTGCCCAGCTTGCCAGAGGCGTGCCGGGGAGCTTGGCTTCACCCTCCTGCAACATCTGCTTTGGGGGCACCCAGTCGCTGTTGTTGTGTCATGGACCGCACAGGAGATCATAGCTGTTCACCTGGTCACTGCACGCCCAGAGTATGGACTTGACCTCCAGGCCAGGGGTCCCCATGTTGCTACCAACTACACCGGCATCCTACTGCGTGCCGCTGGAGTATCCCGCCCACGATCAGACTGCCAGGCCATTCTTGGGGAGCTGGGCCTGCTACTCCCCTCCCCTGATGTTGGTGGACCACTACTGACTGGGACCCCTACCGTATTGGAATTGGGCGCCCTGTGATCAGTGATGAACCTATGTCAGGGCTGCAGCTGCCACGGGGAACCACCTCCTGCCCCAGTTCACAGTGGATGTGCATATGTGTTCCTGGGGATTCTGCAGGGGCCTATTCACCTGAGAAGGTCTTGTCCCAGGCAAGATATTTCAGGGGCACCCTCTGACCTCTCCCTGAGCTGGACGTCCCAACCTCCCTCTCCATCACAATGTCATACCCATGACCGTGCTGTGCCCTGCCTCCCCATGGACATTGCTGCTCCACACCACAGTAACATCCAACCCTTTGGTTGGATGCCCCGTCTGCTGGACCCCATTGCTATTTCTGTACACTCCCACCGCCAGTCCTGCAGCATTACCGAGCGCCTCCATCCCTCTTGTGGTGGGAGCCATGATGGCCCCATGTACAGGTTGCGTGGAGCAGCCACGGGTCTGAGAGCGCCCGTTCACCGGTCTCTCTGTGCCCATACCCCCCCTTTCACCCCATCTCTAGTAAAGACCTTGTCTGTGGCTGTACATCCCATAGTGCTTTTGTGTCAGTGTTCCACTCTGATCACCACTCCCATGGCTGATGCCTTCCCCGTGTGTGTACGGTCATGTGCTTGGGGTCCGGGGGGTTCATGTTCAGGATGGCTGGGGCTGTCTGGTACCAACCTGGGGTGTGTGATGCATTCCCTTGGGGGCTCCCTACTGGATTGGGTGTTCTGCCTATAGGGTGGTGAGGGCCCAAAGCATTCTGTTGACAGCACTGTCCATGATCTGCTGTTAGCCACCTGGTGTCCTGCAACCCTGTGCAGGCCCCCAGTACTCTGGGCAGCCCCCCGGTTCTCCCTGTGGTGATGTTGTCAATCACCTGGGTGGCTTGGCAGGTCTGTGCTGAGTTGCATGTGCCACGTTTGTGATTGTGCTGTCCCTTGGCAGTGCTGTCCATTATGCACCTGTACGTGGGTGGGTGCTGGGTGTGGGCCCCAACCCCTCCCTAGTGGCTAGTGTTGCCCTGCTGACGTTGGCACGGGTGAAGCACGGTGTCAGGTGGGGGTTGCCCATTGGCTGGCCTCCATCCGGGGCTGGCCTGCCTATTGCTGCTCCTGTCGCCCCCTGTTGGTTCCCACTATCTTCACTCTTGGTGATGGATGGGCGGCAGGAGAGATGGACTGCTGACCATGAGTGTGTGCTGGTTATGGGCCATCTGTTTCCCGCCTGTGTTCCCCCTTGTTCCGAGTGGTTAGAGTGCTGGCATGGGTGTACTGGGGTCCATGTGTGACTTGTGCGTGCTGTGTGCTCACTGAGCCCTGCTGACCCACACCATTTCTGTGCACCCTCTCCCCATCTCCCTCCCCATTCTCCCTTAAGTAACTACTTCATTTGGCAACTATTTGCATAAATGAGGCTGTGGGTCAATGACTCTGTGTTCAGAGAAGAAAGACTCTGTACAATGCTGTCTATGCTGGTTACCCCTCAATTTGTATGTGGACACATTACCCCAGAGTAAAAAATACACCTCCCATTACTCCCTGTTCCTTTTTTTTTTAATTAATAAATTATATTTCCTTAAAACAGAAACAAACATCAAAACAAAATAATACCACTACAAAAACAACAAAATATTAAAAATGCATACATTCATATTCTCCCATTGCATATTTCCCAAGACATTCATATACAACATTTCTTATCAATTTCTTTACCAAACAGATAAAAAAATTAGTTCTACACAACAAAGGCACAGGCATGCTACTAGTTTTTTTTCTGTAACTTATTAATCAGATCCTAACACGGTGTCCATACTGGATAAAAATCTGCCAGTTTACCCATTAAGTCTGCTGAGACCCTTTCCATAGTGAACATTGTCCACAATCTATTCCTCCATATTGATATTTTAATCCCTCTATTCGTCTTCCACGAGGAAGCAATCCTATATATTGCAGCCAATTTCAGCTGGCTACATGCCAACTGCCTATGTTTCAAAACTGCTACAGGTGGAAAAAGACCAAGCAACTCCCATTCAGGAAGGAACGGAATTTCCATCCCCGCGATATCCGACATATATGGCCATATTGATGACCAAAAACCTTTTCACCCCAGGGCATTCCCACCACACATGCAT